>JAGKTI010008027.1:0-17889 GCA_018397915.1 Birgus latro | reverse complement strand
TATTATTATTATTATTACTGCAGTATTATTATTATTATTACTGTATTATTATTATTATGGAAAGTCCCAGGAGTTGATGGAGTGTGTGGTGAAATGCTGAAGTATGGGGGAGAGATAGTAGTAGAATGGTTATGGGAAGATGTGCAGATTGGCCTGGGAGGAAGGTAGAGTCCTGGAAGATTGGAAGTCAGGCATAATTATTCCCCTGGACAAAGGAAAAAGGGAAAAAGAAGTGTGTGGTAATCACAGGGGAATTTGTCTTCTTATTGTAGTAAGAGATGTGTATTGTAGGATACTTCTTGACAGAGTAAGGAGGTTTAAGGAAGATATTCATTCCATGTTTTTAGTGGAAAAGTTTTTAGAGAAGTGAAAGAAGTTGTATGCAGCCTTCATGGATTTGGAGAAAGCATATGACAGGGTGGATAGACAAGGATTGTGGAAAGTAGCTATTAAGAATATATGGACTAAATGGGAAGCTGTTGAATGCCATGAAGAGTATGTTTGAGGGGGCTAAGGCTGCAATGCGTGTGGATAGTGAACTGAACGAAATTTTCTATTTGAAGGTTGGATTGAAACAGGGATGTGTAATGTCCCCATGGTTGTTTAGTCTGTATATGGATGGGGTTATACTCGTAAAAGAGGTACAAGGTAGGTCAGTGGATGTTGGAATGACCCTAATGAGAGAGGGCAGTTTTTAAAAACTCTCTGTACTGTTGTTTGCAGATGATACTTTAAAGTGAAGACGAAGGGGAACTGCAAGACTTAATGAATGAGTTTGGGAGAGTGTGTAAGAAATGGAATCTAAAGGTGAATGTAGGGAAGAGTCAAGTTATGGTCTTCAAGAGAAATGAGGTCACTGAATGTAGTGAGGTTGGATGAGGAGGAAATTGAAAATGTGAGTGCATTTAAGTACTTTGGTAGTGTGATGAGTAAGGATGGACTGTTAGAGGGTGAAGTGCTTGAAAGGGTACAACAGGGAGGACAGATTGTTGGTTCTTTGAATGCAGTGGTAAGGAACAGGGAAGTGAGCATGGGAGTAAAAAAGTCGCTGCATGAAAGTATTGTGATACCAACTCTGTGAAGCTTGGACCTTGTTGGAAGGACATAAGTCAAGAGTGAGAGCAGTGGAAATGAGTTGAGAGGAACATGTGGAGTCACATGGAGAGACAGACTGACAAATGAGGAAGTGAAGGAGTGTTGTGTGGATGTGGATGTGATAGAAAACATTGGGAGAAATACATTGAGGTGTTTGGCCATGTGGAGAGGATGGAGAGCGAGACTAATGAGGAGAGTATGTGAATGAGGTGGAGGGGGGGAGAGGTCGAGGATGAGATGGAGGATTGGTGTGGAGAGGTATATGAGAGAGGGGGGGGGGTGAGCTGGGAGCAGGGCAATGAAATGACATTGGACAGGGCAACATGGAGGCAGTTTGTTTGTGGCCACCCCTTACGGGATTGAGGCATAGATTGTTATCATCATCATTATCATCGTCATCACTGCACTGTGCAGTATTTGATTGATATATTCTCTTGCAGGTTGATGGATAATCCTGGGCATAGCTTATTTAGTGGGGGCAGTTTACATCTAGATGGCTTCAAAACTCACCATCTTGAAGAGGAGGAGGAAGAAGAGGAAAATAGAAGAAGAGAGGAAGAGGAGGAAAATAGACAAAGAGATGAAGAGATACAGAACTTAGTAGCTAATGAATTTGATGATTCAGATGATGACTATTCTATAAATCAGTCCTATCAGTATAGTGTTCATCATAGACAGGATAATGATGAGGCTGGGCAAGGTGGTGAACATCTGGAGAGGCGAGAAGCACCCAAGTGTTCAGGGGAGGAGCATGGACGGGGTTCAAGGGAGGAGCACAACAGACTTGGTGGGTTCAGGTGCAGTACGAGTCCTGGTCACAGCAGCATTGTGGAGGATGAGGGTGAGGTGGATCATAACAGCAGCAACCCTTGGAGTGATGATAGCCACCACAGCATATCTAACACACCAAGACCATTTGCCCAACACAATGTTGATGATATGCACCACTTGGCAGACCACAAGGGTGAAGCTCATGTCCTGGGGCAGAATTATGAACATTTTAGACCAACAATGGTTAGCAGTGAAGAATCATCATACATTGGAGGTGGTGTGTATCAGCCTGATAATTACCAACTACAACCACTGGAAAGCAAAGACAGGGAGGTTCAAATAGACCTCAAGCTTCTGTATGATGCTAGAGGAAGGGAACTGGATAAATTGACGTCAGAATTATCCACTCTGAAATTTGAAAGAGACAGAGATTTCAGAATGCTACACCATCAGATAAATCTTCTCAAATCTGAAAATGAAAGTAAATCTGCCAACCTAAAGCATGTGCAAGTACTTCTCTCTGATGAGGAGGGGAGAGTGAAAACCCTGAAGAGTGATCTACAGGAGCTCCATGATAAGCTGTCTGTAACCCAAGATGAGAATAAGAAGCTGCATTTTGCTCTTGAGACAGCACAGTCAACCATTTCCAGTTTGGAATGTCAGATATCAGAACTAAAAGCAGCAGACTGTCTCACACGGAATCAGGAAATGCATGAAGACTTTGTCCGCAAGCTTCAGCATGGGAATCAACAAGAGAAAGAAATGTTGAAAACGAAACTGCAAGAATCACATAAAGAAAATGAGGCATTGCAGTATGAAGTAAAACGACTGAGGGAAGAGATGAAAAATCTTCGCAACGCTCACGATGAAGCACTAGTACAGAAAACAGAGACCGTGACAAAACTCAATGTGACGATTGATACACTGAGGAAACAATATGAGGAACTACTTAGTGCTCATGACAGCCACCGGGCACTCGAGATGGAACTGAAAGTCAACGAACTTGAAGCCAGCAAGCAGAGTTTAGAAGTTCGAGTCCAAACACTAGAACAAGAACTTGCTAGAGCCAAGGAGGATCTGGAAGGATATGACACAGCCCTGAAATTGGGAATGTTTGGTGACTTGATACCAGAGGATGACTCAATGGTTCAGCTAGGCATCAAGAAGACTCTGAACTACAATGATCAGCAGAAAGTCACTGATCCTGGCAAGAGAGCACAGCCAGAAAAAAAGCCAGATCATGAGGGAATAAACATGAAAGAGGAGCTGAGGAAAAGTCTGATGATAAATAAAGCAAAACGAAATGAGATAAATTTGTTAAGGGAGGAAAACAGAGAGAACCAAAACAAACTGAGGAAGGCAAGCAGTGATCTGAAGGAAGCACACATCAAAGTCAAAGAGCTGCGTGGGGAGTTGCTCAGGATGCAGACAGAGGCAGCAGAACGAGAGAGCAAAGAAAAAGTTGGTTCAGGTAATTGTGAAATTGAAATTATGGCTGAGAATGTTAATCTGAGGAAGGAGTTGGCCCATCTGCTTAACTCTTTTAGAGACACAAAGTTCTCCTATGAAAATCTGAGTAATCTAATTGAGAATTTGAAAAGTTCTCTTTCCCATTTAAATCCAGGAGAGATTATAGGTGAATTAAACATAAAGTTGGACTTATTACTGCAACATACAGACTCATGTTTGAAATCTGCATCAGAATCGGAGCAAATTCATGAAGTAATATCAGAACTGAGAGAGGAAAATACAAAACTGCACAAAGAGCAAGCATTATGGGAGAAAAGACTGTGGGATATAGAAATACAAGTGAAAGTTTCAAAGAATATGATTGAAGCTGCCTCAACAGATACAAGAAGAGGCTCTCAATATGAACATGCTGCAAGTGCTCTTCAGAAATTGCTTGAGGATCTGAATAACCTGGTATCTGTCTTAAAGGAGGAATATACTTGTACTAATAGTGATACTTTGAAGCTGAGAAATGAGCTGTCTGCTTCTCTGTTGGAGGTGGAGAGGAGAAAAGATGAAATAAAAAAGTTAGAAGAGGAAATGAAAGTTCTAACCAAGAAGAAAGATGAAGAGAAGAAAACTGCTTTAGAAAACTGCAGAAGTACTTTCCTGAAGTTCCATGAAGAGGCAATGCAAGAACTGAAAGTAAAGATTAGAACAGAGTATGAAAGTATTGCCAACAACTTAAAACAGGAAGTAACCAGACTTGCAGATGAACTTAATAATACAAAGGAGCTGTATATCCAGGTCTGCCAGGAGAAGAATGAACTAGAGAAGCAACTGCAGAAGAATGAAGAAGCTTATATCCAAGTTTGTCAGGAGAGGAATGAACTGGAGAAAAAGATGAGGCAGGCTGAAGAGGCAACTTCATCACAGAGATCCCAACTGAACCAAGGGAGTACTCAGACACTTGCTGCAACCCCTGACTCTGGCGTTGCTGGAGACTCGCCCGTTGGTAGGTTGCAGCAGTCATCTGCATACAGGAAGAGAATAGAGGAGCTTGAAATGGAGGTAATCAGGTTAAAGAAAGTTCAAGCAGAAGATCATAAGAAATTGATACATGAGAATGAGAATTTGCATATCCATTATAAACACCAGTTAGAAGAAGCAACCAAGACAGCAAAGCAAGAGGCAGACACGACTGTTCAAGAGCTGGAAGAAAAGTGCAGATCTTTGGAGAAAGAGAATGAATCTCTGAAGAGCAAATGCATGACGCTTGAAGAAGAGATACAGAAACTAAAAACCAACAATACAGTTAGTGAAGGGAAGGAGGATTGGCAAGCGATCCTGGAACGGCATCAAAAACGGTTAGAGCAAGAACGACAGCAGAGGCGATTAGACCAGGAGAGACAGGAGAAACGTCTGGATCAAGAGAAAAAGGAGATGAAGATACAGTATGAAAACCTTATCCAGGAACTCAGGAACAAGTACACTAGAGCAGATAGTTCCAAGCTGCTGGAGGACAAAGTCAAGGAACAGGAAGAGACCTTAATGCAACTTCAAAATAAGGTTCAGGAGCAGGAGAACGATATACGAGCTATTACAAGTGAGCTTCAGAGGATGAAGGAGAGGGCAAAAGCAGATGAAGAGTCCCATGAGGATGAAGTGCGTAGACTGATGGACATGGTGCAGGGTCTTGAGGCTGATCTGCAAGAGAAACATGAGGAGAATAAGAATGCTCAGCTCACACTCCATAAGTTCTTACAGGAGATAGAAAAGGGGAAGCTGGAAATGGAAGAGAAACTGCAGAGTGCTGAGGCTGAGGTAGTCCGACTCAGGAACACCCATGAAAAGTATAACTCCCTCAAGGTCAAGTTTACTCAGTACAAAGACATGCACAGGAAGCAGAAGGAACATTATGAGGGGGAGCTGGAACGGTTGACTAGGGAGTTTAGGGAGTTCAAAGAAAAACTGATTGAGAATGTAGGAGAGTATATTGGGGAGGTACGTGAGAGAGTAGTTGCGTGTGTGGAAGGGATCATCGACATGCTGCGTGGTTTAGACAACATGCAGACTTCACTTGATGTTACACTAAGTGAGCTGGAACAGGTAGTAAATGAACTAAGAAACTTCAAACTTCAGCTGATTTGAAGATGCCTGGTACCACCTCTATAGCAGAATATAGCATGTGTATAATTATTTTATATGTACTGTATATATGAGTACCTGTATTATATATATTTTTATATATGAGTATCTGTCTTGTATATATTTTTATATATCTATCTATCTATCTATTGCCAGACGCCTCAATCCCAAATGGGGTGGCCATAAACAAATCGCCTCCATGTCACTCTGTCCCCTGCCATTTCACTACCACGCTCCCAACTGACACCCCCCTCTCTCATATTTTTATATATGAGTATGTATGTATTTTATTGTAGGATTTTTACTTGAGTAACTGTTGTATATATTATTTTGATATGTGGCCACCATACCAAAGATATATTTTAAAACTCATGCAACTGTGGATGATACTTCACCAGCCAGAGAAGGGTATTATGGCCATCTTGTCAAACTTTCATTGTGTAAGTACAGCACAGTACACTGTACCATACAGTTGTCACATCAGAACAGTGGTATTTACTTGTAAAGCACTGGGTCTGAACAATATATTGCTGTTCTATGTTTTTATGCTCTATGTCCTACGCTGCTCACAGAGCGACATAGGAGTGGACGATGGATGGATGGATGTCTGTTTATTGTTTAATAAAGTCAAAGACATAACCTCTCTGCAGTAGTGTTAATACAGTATTTGATTTTACAGTGATTATTTGTTGCATAGTCTTGGTTGATGATCTTTATGAATATTCATGAAAGTATTGTACAGTGTGGCAGTGATAAATACAATTTGTGTAACTTATAATTTGCAAAATTAGAGTGGACATTCTTGAGTATTATACTGTATTTTATTTGTGATAATGAGGTACAGTACCAGATGTTGTTTACTGTAGGTGATGTATGTGCCTTACTCTTGTATTACAGTAAAGGATGTCATTTGTTTGTTCATCAGCCACATTGAGCTCACTGGAGGAGGGTTTCCAGAACAAGATTGAATCTCTTAAGGTAACTATATGAATATGTTTAAGTGTTATCTTAAAAGGCATAGGCCCTTCAGCATGGTGATGTGCCATTTTATATTTTATTCTTGCTATCTCTAGGTGTTATGAAGCTTAGGAGAAACTTCTTCAGTTCCAGGGGTTAAATGCAGTAGCTACACTTCATCCTTTATTTACCCCTTCAATACAAGATGTCTTCCCTGAGCTGAATAAAATCTTCAGGTAGGAGTGAGAATAAATATAAACAGCATCCTTGGACTGAAGAGATTAATCAATGCAGTTTATGATGTATTAACCAGCTTACAATAGTTGAATACTGTACAGATGCAACCAGTAGTGTTGCATCACCTTTTAACTGAATTGTTATGAAGCTTACAAAAAGTCCTTATGATGTCACCATTTTTTATCATTGATTTTTGCTGCTTAATCCACAGGGGTGTTGAAGGGAGACATCTTTACTTGGTGGCAATGATATAACATCAGTTTCGGTGGTAGGTGGGGGCACTCACCATCCACTCACTTGATGTAGTGCTGCTCTCAGGTGTCTGCCCTTTCTTCTCCTCCATCTTTCTTTCCTTCCATCTTCTTCTTTCTTTCTTTCCCTCATTCTTTCCTCTTCCTTCTGCCTGTGGGTGACTCTACACTGAGTGACAAGCCAAATGGTTTCCTGTACACCAGGAAACCATTTACTATGCTGGGTGGTAACCATATAACCAAATTATGGCACCTGGTGGTTTAGTGAGTAATTACGGTGCTCCAATTGGATTTAGCTGGTGAAGGTTTATATCCAAGGGGTGATTGGGGTTTATTGGTCACTTAATGCCACTCAGGGATGAGTGAGGCTGGTCACTCTCATCTTAAATGTCAGGACCAACTTTCCTAGCCCCGGGCTCCTACGCTTCTCATGGGGCAACGTAGGATTGGATGATGGATGGATGGAATTCATTGCCCGGTTGTATAATGTTCCTTAACTCCCCACTCTCGTAAAGAAAGAGGGTGGACTGCAGAAGGGCAACTTCAGCCTGCGGTACACTGAATTGGTGACCAGATTTGCTTCTTAAGTTCCTACAACAAAAAATCCATAGTAATTTACAGAAAAATTGCCTACCCATTGTTACCTACAGTATATAATTTATTTGCCAGTTTCCCCAGTTTACAATTCCAGTCATGATATTTTGGAACACATCACCATCATTTAATGAAGACTTGCCCTGTTTTTGTTGGGCCTCTAAGATACAACACTGGGTTGTAAAATGTCATTGTTCAGTGTCTGTTTATTGTGAAGAAGTTGTTTGCTGCTTTTGCCTCCAGTTGTACATGAGGCTGTATGTAGGGCTCTTCTTTCCAAGTCTGTGAAAACTATGGTACAATATGGCCTCATTGAATGTTGTCTTTTTTTGGTGTTCTTTTTTTGTTTTCAGGCCCACAATACTTTACAGAAAAATTACCTGGAATTTTTCCATTGCTACCTATATAAATGATTTGCTAGTTTTCCAGTTTACAGTCCCAGCTGTATGGAAGGAGTTGTGATATTTTGGTACATGTCATAGACATATAATGAGGTCTGCACTGGGTCCAGATTCACAAACAAACTTATCATCTGTCTCATATAATGTAGTTTTTAATTTGCAGGAAGTAATAGAGATGTGGGAACCTTCCAAGCTCTCCTGTCTTTGCCCATTCTTGTTAAAGCAAAAAACATGGTAGTTTTTCCTTTTTGTAACTAAGATTAATCTTAGTTTCTGAAGAACTGCACAGTAATTCTTCATCGCAAATAGTCTTTGTTGGTGTTCTTTTTGCGTTTAATTGCTTTGTAATTGCAAACTGTACACTGAGTGACAAGCCAAGTGGTTTTCTGTACACCAGGAAACCTAAATATTTACTGCTCTGGGTGGTAACCAAATTATGGCCCCTGGTGGTTTAGTGGGTAATTAAGGCACTCCAATCGGATTGCGCCTGTGTAGGTTTACATCCAAGTGGTGGTTGGAGTTTATTGCTCACGTAATGCCGATCGGGGTTGAGTGAGGCTGGTCAGTCTCATCTTAAATATCAGGACCAACTTGCCTTGCCCCGGATTCCTACGTTCCTCATGGAGCAACATAGGATTGGATGATGGATGGATGTAACTACAGAAAAATTGTATGTTGAAACTTCATTACTTCTTACAAGGGTGATTTGCCAGTTTTACCCAGTTTACAGTACCTACTGTATGGAAAGTTTTGTCTTATTTTGGAATGCATTGTTGACATGTAATGGTGACTGGCTGTAGTTTAGTAAATAATATAACTTGAGGACTGATGTGTTACTCATCTAAATGTTTAAAATTGCTGCTATAACCTTTGCTTTGAAAGCATTGTAGTGGAGAGTATAAAATGTGTTATTTCTTGGTGTTCAGGCATGTAATGAACTGGGAGGTGGATATGCTAATGATGCAGTGGAGGAGTGTGGAGAGATGAGGTTAGGGGTGAATAAGCCACAGTATGACCTAGCCTAGTATCATGTCATATATTAGGTCAGACCATCAATTGTCAAGTATAGTTTGACCACTGATGTTGACTTATTGCTCTTCAGATATGTAATGACCTAAGAGGTGGATGGGCTGGAGACACAGTAAAGGACTGTGGCCAGCTGAGTGTGGAGGTGAATCAGCTACAGCGTGACCTGGTCTGGTACCGAAATATGCTGAGTCAGGCCAGGAAGGACGTAGCTGCTACCCGCACACTAATAGATCAGGTCCAGCAACTCTCTGCCCGCCTCACCCACATGAAGGCCAACATGCCTTCTCACTTACCACAGCCTGGTGGCCAAGCCTCACCACAGCATGACCATATCAAGAAGCCTCCAGTCCAGACCAAGGACAATCCACCTGTTAGTGCTCAAGAAAAGGTGAGTGGAAAGGTCATATAGCAAGAGCAAGGTTGACCTGTAGTTTTAGTAGTAGCAGTGGTATTTGTAACCCCTGGTTCATCTGAAATGTGAACCCAGTGGACTGCAGGCTGAAGTTAGCTCACTTCTGCAGTTCACAGTTGAGGGACATTTGTATTAATCAACTAGGCAGTGGAACTGCCCAGCAGTTTCAGTGCTACCATTGAAAGTCGCACCTCCAGCATCAAGGTTGATCTGTGAAGGCATTTGGTTAGAAGGAAGTTTATTAGCACTTGCAACTGAGACAGTGTTAGATTAGCTGGCTAGCAGTACCTGTGATTGGCTGATGTTTGTGTCATGGGTTGGGCCTAAGCATAAGTGGCTGGGATACCTCTCAGTTCTGAAAAGTTAATAATTAGTTTTCACGCAGATTCAAGTAGTAGAGAAAATAAATAATAAATTGGCTACCATTGACCCTGGGAGCAAATCCCTTGAGAGGAATATGGCTGCAAACTTGGTAACTAGCCACCTGTTCCTCACTGTAAGGAATGAATCTCAGCCACAATTAATTAAAGTCAAAAGTCAAGCTGAAACACATTGTGGCTGATGTTATTACATAGATTTAGTTTTCCCAGCAACTTCCAGCAGCTTATGTAAATTAATAAGCTGATTTTTGGCATTTCATGTAGTTTCCAGTTCGGAGAAAACAGAACAGCATGGGCAGCCTCGTTATGGGGATTTTTTAAGAAGAAGCATGACATCATTTTTATGTATATATGTATGTTCATTTAAGGTATTTGATATTGCAGCCAGCGGCCAAGGTGGGACCTCAGAAGACACGGAAGATCAAAACTATTAACTTCATCACTGTGGAGGAATTTGAGTCAGTCCCCAAGTATGTACAGCACTGTATTTCACCGCTATTTCAATTATTTAACAAATGTTCAGTGTTTATGGAGTATATATTTCAGAGTTTGACTCAGTCCACAAATATTTTATGCACTTCATGACTAGTTCAGTGTCTGGATTGTGTTGTTGCTCTTGTTGTTGAGGAACCCCGTTCAGTTTGACTGAGCAGACCTATCAGCCTCAGACAAGTGGATGGTGGTTGCCACCACCACCAGTGTTTCAGTGTTTTGGTGCATTTTGGAAGTTTCAGTCATTCTGCAAGTATGTGTGTCAGGAGTATTTCAGTGTGTCTGGCATATGTATTTCAGAAGTTTATACCAGTCCCCAAGCATGTATTTCATGGTCATTTTAGTTTTCCTCAGTATTATGTTGTTTGATGTATAGGTTTCACAAGTTTGAATTAATCCCTTATTACAGGTTGTCGTCAGTTATGTCATTATTAAGCTCTAACAAATCAACATCTTTTCCTCATTTAATGTGGTTTATAAGTAACTGTGAAATTATTAGTAATTAATTTCTTAATTTATTTGTTTATTTTTTGCTTTTAATTCTTATTGAAGCAGAGCACTGTACTGCTTAAATATATTTCACTTAAAGTAGACCTGTACATGTACACATCCTAGACTTTAAGTAATGAGTGGTTATATGTATTTGAGGGACACCTTCATGTGGTGGTGGCACCATTATGGCTGGGTGCAAAGCTGCTGTGTTAAGCAAACAATCCTTATCTCTTCCCTGAAAGGAGGATAATAAGACTATAGGGGATGGACAGCTTCAGCCTTTTATCCACAAGGTTTATGTTTAGATGAGCCCTGACCCACAAGATAACATTCTGCCTACTTCCAAAAACTTATCTGCCAGGCATCATAGTGTAGTAATCTGATCAACACATCACTTGCCCTTCCTGAATCCTTCCTGCTTTGCACACACCAACTTTAGAGTGATTGCCATCACCCTCTTAGTTGGTACTTTACCATATGTCTTTCGAATCATTTTCAACTAGTTGATACCCCTGTAGTTTTTACATTATCTCCTATCAAGCAGCTGCTTCTTTGACTACTACATTCTCTCCCATCACCCATTGCTTTAAAGCTACAGGACTCTTATTTGTATCTAGGCAAATATATAAGACTGACATGTGTTGTGGTGTAATTGTACAATCCTGTTTATTGTTTTATGGTTATGGTCAGGTACATTCGTGGGCGACTGCAGTATGACCAGGTGAATGATGCCGTGAGGGAGGTGAACCGTGCCCTGGAAGCAAAGTACGCTTTAATGGTGCGCCCTCGCAGTAAACTCTCAGAGGCCGACATGACCATTGTGTGTGCCTGCAAGTACCAGGAAAACCATGAAACTAAAGGTGGGCATGTTGGACAGTGTCAGATTATGGCATACAATAAGTCATTGTTATAATTCATCATTTATATGTTTTTTATTGCTTATCAAGGAACTGTTGCTACCTAGAAAGTTGGTTTGCAAGTGTCCCCAGTTAGCAATGCAGTTGTAGCTATGATATAAATTGTGAAATATTGGAAAACATCTCTGACTTATAATAAGTACATGTAGTTCATTTGTATAGTACCAGTGTCAGGAAGGTGGAGAGATATATGGTAAACAATTGTGAGAGAAAGCAAAGTGTGGAACTGACAACGTATTGAGCTGGTTGAAAGATTTTGTACAAAGTGAATGTCAAGGGTGTGACACCCCTGTTCATTGCTGGTACAGTGATAGTCATCAAATTTAGTGTAGATGTTAGGTGGTGAAGCATGTAAGTACAGATGTGTATGCCTGTGAGGTGGAGTTGAGATTCTGGGGTTTGAGTGGTGAGTGAGTGTGAGTATGATCCATTCAGTTGTGGACTGGAGGTACTGTATGGTGATGATGATGAGAATGTGTGTGCTATGTCCTTTGCCAGGTATCCATTTTGTGGTTGGGGATGACATTAAGCGCTGGAGTGCACTGCGAATGGACTCGTGTGGCCGCTCCCTTCTCACCATCTTACGCACTCTGAAGAGGCTGCGGGAAATACGTGGACCAGGCAGTATCGTACGTTTTGCTCCAGTCTAACAATTGATGACTTTATCCTTGGAGCATACTCAGGATTTGCACCTGTCACATTGTATTGTAACTTGGTAAATACAGCACCCATACATTGTTATTATTTGCACACAGTTTTGCAAGCAAATATTTTCTTTAAGCCAGGAATAACAGAGTGGAGTAGTTTACAGGTGAGAGAGGAGTAATTAGAGTGTTTGAAAAAGTGAAAAAGTTATGTGAGGATTAAGTAGCTTGGAGGGGGTTGTCATAACCATCTCCTGTCTGGGGTTGGGACCAAGACAGTAGAGATGATGATATTGAAGACTAGTAAATCATTGTGCCATGAACCTTCATTTGATCAGAAAGTAGGAAATTCCAACTTTATCTCACAAAGACGGCAGATATGATGACCCTGAAGATAATGAGGAAAAATAAAAGAACGTTTTCTTAACCAGAATTATCAGACATTTCATTATACTGGACATGATTGCTATATTAAGCATTTTGTTTGGAATTATTTTGTATGTTAGGTTTTGTAGCAGGTGGTTACTTATGAGTAGGAGTGTATAGTATTTCTTTTGTCATATTTAGAGTATCTCTGAGTATATTTTTAAATTACTGATTGCAATATTAAAAAAAAAGTGTGGTTGATATTATTTCTTTTGTTTACAGTACTTCCAGATTCTTTTTAAAAAATATAATAATTTTAGTATTGATTTGCATTAATATGCCCTTCAGGATAAATAAATCCCATATTGTAACTGCAGTAACAGAAGCAAAACTGGGTACTGTATATCAAAACTTCTGTTTGCCACTAAATGCCATTAACCCTTTGAGATTCCGATCACGATTTTGATCGTCATTTCAAATCCAACCTCAGAGATTCCGATGACGCTTTTAATCGTCATTTTAAGAAACTTGTAAAATATTCATCATAAATCACCTTTATGCATTGTAACAATGAGACTCGACCCTGACATCACGGAATGGTTGCTCCCTGTGTGGCAGGTACTGCACAGCTGGTCTGACTCATGGCTTTGTTTCTTTTTCATTTTATTCCCAGTGAACAATTTTCTACAGCATGGTATAAAATTTTTGGTTTTTGCCTAACTTCAACTCATTACTTTGACTTTTTGTTGTATTTGTGTTCCTTTTTGGAACATACTACGATAAAGTACAACAATTCAGCTTGAAAATAACACCACAACCAGCATCCTATCCTAAAAAGTGTATTTGCACTGACCGATCAAAGAAAAAGATCGCGAAGCGATTATGCGACCCAGACTAAAAGAAAATTATGCATCTCTTTCCTTTCACTTTACCGCGCAACAAAATGCAAAAATTACCATCATATGTATATATCATTGTAAAGGCAATTTATTGTTGTTTTGCAAGATTGAAACCAGATTTACATATCTTGTTAAGTTTTTTTTTTTTTTTGCCGAATATTATTCTACAGCAAGGTATAACATTTTTGGTTTTCGCCTAACTTCAACTTGTCATATTGACGTCTTATTTTTTTCTTCTTCTTTTTTGAACACACTACGATAAAATACAACTTTAAAATAACACCAGAACCAATATTCTAGCGTGAAAAGTGTACATACACAGAGTGATCCAAGAAAAATATCGTGCCGTGAAGATGTGGGACAGCTTGGGAGCGCTGACTCTAGCACAGACATAATCTGCTCGGCCCAGAAATCTTATAGGGGTAATAAAGTCCAACCTCACTATATGGCTGATCACTGCGATCCGAGCTATCCCCCATACGAGGCTTCTTTGCGTCCACACAGCGACACGCAAGCCAACAGCTGAGTGCCAGAGCCAAGATGGCCACTTTGTGTTTATGTATGCTGAACCCCATTTTGGGTCAGCTGCATACGCTTCCTTCCTGCCACCCCTTTGAAGTCACTGTGCTATTCAGCCATTCTGTCTTGTGTCTTGCAGTGATCCTGTCTCTCCATGCATGCATTGTGTTACATCACCTTGCATGTGCATAGCCATCAAACCACCATTATTGTTGTAATATTGCAGTACTGATGGATGCCTGATAGTTTTGCATGTGATTTAAAGTGAGAAGTATATGAACTATCGTATTTGTGAAATACATTAATGCTTGTAAATCATGTCTAGCAAGGGTGCAGGCCCCAGTGGAAAGTACTGTGCAAGTGAAGGCACTCCAGGAAAAGCTAAGATGGTAAGGCAAAGTCTTTACCATGATGTTAAGTTGGACATGGTGGTGTGGCATAAGGCTGGACAAGAGGCCACTTGGATCACTGGTCCCCTTAGGCTGCCCTAGTCAGCTGTCTGCTGTTATAAATAATTCTGAAGCAGTCCTCACAGTCGGAGAATATGTGTCCTCCCTGACTGCGAAGCGGCTGATGAGGACCAGTGACTCTCTCATGGAGGAGAAGGAGCAACTACTCATGCTCTGGGTGAAGGACCAGAATCAGTGGGAGTTGGTCCTGGGGACAAGCTTTATTTTTACCAAGTCTCTGTCCCTGTAGAATGACCTGAAGGAAAGGGTGAGAGTAGAGGCAAATGAGCCACTCAAAGCCAGCACAGGCTGGTTTGATGGGTCCAAGTCTTGTGCCGTCTTGAGCAACGTAATGCTGTATGGTATGGCAGCCAGTGCTGACCACAAGGCAGCATACGTCTCCTAAATAACATTTTGCCTGCCTGCATCCTAGACTTTGCATAAGAACTGACTAATTCACAGATATGTGGCAGAGAAGCTTATGGGACAACAGCAAAGGCATGATGCCACAAAATCGTTATGGTCTCATAAATTTTTACCATGTATCTTTTTTTTTTTTTCCACTCTTTTTCCTTCATCTACCAGTTGATATGGCTAATTTTGGCAAGAATGGTTTTAAGGCCCACATTTATTCATCCTCTTTTATGACCTTTGATAAGACTGCTAGATCCAGTTCACACTGGTCATTCATACTGAAGGAAAAAGTGACATAATGCCCATTTTTGTCATCAGTGAGGATGTGTGGCACAAACATATCTTCAAAAAAATGATAATGGGAAGGTCACATTATCTTGCCCATACTACAGTTCACTCGTGTGTGGTATGATTTCAGTGACAAATGACAACTAGAGTGGAGGAATAATTGATGTACGACAAGCAACAACACAAGTCACTGGTCACTCATTAGAAACTGGGGAGACCATAACAGAAAATTATGATTGTATCTTGTGCATCATATACTGTAAACATACATTTGTTCTAGATGTTTTTAATATTTCAGCATTACAGTAGGATCAGTTTGGGAGACTTCTGGAGATAAATGAAACCTGAAGTAAAGCATGTTTTCAACATTTTTATTAGCAAAACTGTAACACCAGGCAACACAAGCAAGGGGAGGGAAGAGGGTGGGGGAGCAGCACAACCTAACACATACCACACATTGACTCAACACTTTCCTCAAACACCACTTTGCTTTCACAAACTGTGGATTGAAAGAAAATCACACCACAATGGGTTGTTCACAACCTCACTATGCTCCATACCTGATGAATCACAAGGGTTCAGTGATTCTGATGTGTGAGGAAAGTGTGGAGTCAGACTAGAACCAGATGTCACAGCTTCTCACACAGGGCACTGTTAGATCAGGCCAGGTCAAGTTAGGTCATTCATAAACCAACCTGAAGCTAAGTTAGACTAGATTTTTGACAGGTCAAGTCTGGTTAGGTACTTATAAACAGTTCTGAAGTAAGATTAAGTGGAGTTAGGTAGGTTATTGTTGTTAAGTAACTCCAGTGTGTCTGGCTGAGCAGACCCATCAACCACAGAGAGGCAGCCACACCTGCAAGGCATCCCATGCAGTGAACTGATGTTCCCTTGTGCCTTGCCACGCCGAGGTGCTGGAAAGAGCATGAAGGTTTGGTTTCTGGATGGATGCTGCATTTGTGTCCACTCAGTTAACAGGGGCATCATGGTAGGTGCCACATCACCCCATTATTTGGTTACATAGTTACCAGCCAGCACTGTAAATGGTTCCCAGGTTACAGGAAACCATTAGGGCTGTCATTCAGTGTAGACTCACCTGGAGTGGAAAGAAGAGTAATAAAAAGTCACAGGAAGGATGGCAGAAATAGGAAGAGAGAAGGGCAGTCACGGAAAAAGAATGATAAAGGTGAAGAAAGAAGTAGGCAGTGCTACAAGTGAGTGGTAGATGGTCACTACCACCTACCACAAAGGGTAGATCAGGATTTTATAAGCATAATTTACATGATATCACAATAGGTTATGAAGGGTAAGATTAAATTGGAATATTTATAAACAGATCTTAGGTGATATTAAAGAATGTTTAGTTACTTCAGATTATGTTAGGTAAGGAAATTTGTAAATAGATATGAAGTACAAAAATTTTAGAGTAGGCTAAGGTTAGGTTAGGTTAGGGAAGAAACATGTTGTCAGTTAGGGAAGGAAAGGTTAGGGATAGGTTAGGCCAGCTTAGATGTACAGTATTCACAAACTTGGAGTAATGATCAGAGAAAGGTAACAGTATTAGTCAGACATGGACTGATATTCAGTAAAGAAAGACAACATTAGCCAGCAAGATGAAAAGCTTGAGAAAATAAGGGAGTGGCAATATATTCAACATGGTGGCAGGTTACCATCTATTCCAATTCTTTTTGTTCATTGAGTTGATCCATCCTGATTCAGTGAGTTGCGTACAGGGGCCTGATACAGGTACATCATTAAAGGTTGCAGTGGTGCATAAATCTTCTAGTACCTTGATTCGAAATGTATATGTACTAAGGCATCTCCATTATTATATCTCCATCAGAATTATCCATTCTGTTTTTGTATGAACAAATGGAGTAAGCTCCTTGGAAAACCAGCAGGATAGTGACACCTTCAGTCTAGTGATGTATTTTATAGATTTGCTGTCCCTAGATAACTGTACAGTATTTAGTTTTGGGAAAACCTTCTGTAGTGAAGGCATAAATAAAGGCCATATCTAACATCTCAGGTTTCAAAATGATCTCCAAAGCTAAATGTAACTGCCTGGAAATGAGTACAACAAAATCCCTTCAGTCCAATAATTTTTCAGGAATCGTACTGGAGGAGCTAAATTTCCTTTCATCAGTTATCACAACAAAAGGGGGATCGACTGCCATGACTTGATGAACTGCCTTGCATGTCTGAGATGTTGCTGAATGCTTTAGATCACCAGCAAAGAACACAGTGGTGAAGTGACTGGTAGGACATGACACTGGTATTCTGAAGTACAGAATTCAGATGATAGTACTTTGGGTAGATTTAATGTTTAAATTTCTCTTAGACAGAGAGAGAATGGGGGAGGAGAAAGACAGTAAGATACATTTACAAATCTCAACAAAATTTAAACCCACTTGGGGAACCTTAACCACTATATAAACAACCACATATACTCCTTACACATATAAGCTGATTAGTAACAACAAAATACATAAACACACACACACACACACCCACACAAGTAGGGCAGAAGTACATATACAAATGTACACATACCTGAACTTACAATGCATGGCATAGGTACACATGTATGTCACTGTTAAACATTCATTAACACCTGATGCACTACAATGGAACATGAATAAATACAGACATACATTCATACCTGGCATACATATATAAATACAG
>JAGKTI010008026.1:17333-34568 GCA_018397915.1 Birgus latro | reverse complement strand
CCACCTCTACGACGGGCACGTAGTACCCGTCTAGCAACAAACTCTCATCCCTTTTCTGTCCAACTCTCTAATGCAAGAGTTAACCGTTACTCCCAGTCTTTTATTTATGCAACTGGTCAACTCTGGAACTGTCTTCCTCTGTCTGTATTTCCTACTTCCTATGATCTCCAGTCTTTCAAACGCAGTGTGTCCAGGCATCTCGAATTGAACGGATCTTGAATTTGGCTCTCTTTTGTACTGTTTTTGCTTTTTCTTGGAAGGAACAGTTATGCAGGCCCATGGCCTTTGGTTCCTTCTTCCATGCATTAAATATATATATATATATATATATATATATATATATATACATATGTATACAGTATACACACACACACATACACATATATGCACTACTGTCAGACAGAGGTACCAAACCCTTGCTATATGCTTCTCTTGTATGTACTGGTATGCACCAACCTATTTTGATCCTTTTTCATTTTCATAACCTCATTATCATATTTTCCATACTGGTACCTTGCATTGTCACACTCCATTACTACTCCATATGCCTTCTTGACATAGCATGCCTCCTCCCACATATACTGGCACCTGTGTCACCATCCTGTCAGTATCATTAGCTATCATCATATGACCCCACCTTCTCTGAAATTTTTGAGATTGCAGAGATGTTCAGATTGTGAGTGATACATACTATACCATGATCGACAAGAAATGATTTAATTGAATTTATCTCAGATTAGAATTAGTAAATAGCTACTGCATCATTATGATAAAAAAATGTTATTAATTTAATACATTAGCATTATTTTGTCTTCTGAGTGTAATAGGAAAAGTATATGGTAGGATACTTATTGACAGAATTTGGGAAGGAACAGAAGAATTAGTTGGAGAAGAACAGGGAGGTTTTAGGGAGGGAAGAGGTTGTGTAGATCAGATATTCATTCTTAGGTCTTTTGTGGAAAAGTTTCTAGAGAAGGGAAAGAAGTTATATGCAACCTTCATGGATTTGGAGAAAGCATATGACAGGGTGGCTACATAAGGAATGTGGGAAATCTTATGAATATATGCAGTAAGTGGAAGTTGTTGAATGCCGTGAAGAGCATGTATGAGGGCGCTAAGGCTGCAGTGCATGTGGATAATGAACTGAGTGAATTTTTTAATCTGTTTGTTGGATTGAAACAGGGATGTGTCATGTCTCTATGGTTGTTCAGTCTGTAAATGGATTGGGTTATAAAAGAGATACAAGGTAGGGCAGTGGATGTTGAAGTGGCCCTGATGAGGGAGGGCAGCATTTTGAAATTTCCTATATTGTTGTTTGCAGATGATACTGTATTGTTAAGTGAAGACGAAGGGGAGCTGCAAGGCTTGGTGCGTAAGGAACGGACTCTAAAGGTGAATGTAGGGAAGAGTCCAGTTATGGTCTTCGAGAGAAATGAAGTCACTGCATGTACAGTGAGATTGGATGATGAAGAAATGGAAAATGTGAGTGCATTTAAGTACTTGGGTAGTGTGATGAGTAAGGATGGAAGTTTGGAGGGTGATGAAAGGGTACAGAAAGGTTGCTGGTTCTTTGAAAGTCGTGATAAGAAATAGGGAAGTGAGCATGGAAGTAAAAAAGTCACTATGCAATAGTTTTGTGATACCAACTCTAACATATGGAAGTGAAGCTTGGACCTTGTTGGATGGACACAAGTCAAGAGTGAGGTAAGTGGAAATGAGTTATTTGAGAGGAGCATGTGGATTTACATGTAGAGACAGACTGAGAAATGAGGAAGTGAAGGAGAATTGTGGTGTGGATGTGGATGTGATAGAAAGTGTTAGGAGAAATACATTGAGGTGGTTTGGCCATGTGGAGAGGATGGAGAACGAGACTAATGAGGAGAATATGCATGAGTGAGATGAAGGGGGAGGCTGAGGATGAGATGGAGGGATGGAGTTGAGAGGTATATGAGAATGGGGGATGTGGGCCGGGAGCAGGGCAGTAAAGTGGCTGGAGACATGGCGACATGGATGTGATTTATTTGTGGCTACCCTTACAGGATTAAGGTGTCTGGGAATAGATAGATACCATTACTGTATTTTGATAGGCTAATAGATCAAATGCAGTATCTTATTATTGATGTTCACTGTTGGAACTAGGCAAACCACACTCACCGGCGTCACGACGTGAACTGCCCGGCCTCCCGGTTGCATACCACCGGAACCTTCCGATGACATTATCACTCGTGACTTAGCAGATGTGTGCGTGCGCACACACACTAACACTCTCGTCCTCTCTTCTTAATTTGACAAAAGATTCCAAGGACGAAGCTGGATGGTCTATTTGCGTCTGATACACACTATGTATCCAATACATAGACTTTTGTGTGAGTACCATCAACACCCGATACACACTATGTATCCAATACATACACTTTTGTTTAATTACTATCAAGACCCAGTCTGTGGCCACATACAGATATGTGATGTCTCTTAAAGTATCATAAACTTTCTAGTCTCGGCTGACTGCTGCACGCAGCCGCTCGGTCGAGGCACCTTTCTTGGTGAGACAATCAGCCAGTTGTTGTGATGTATCCACCTAGGATACCTCATCAATCTCCCCCCGCTCCAACATGTCCGGCAACACAGCAATATCAATGTGCAATCTCCTGTCTTCTACGCTCTTACAGGAGTAAAGGGCGTCCACCAGACTCTTGTTGTCGACGAAACACTTTATTTTGATTTTTCCACATCCAGAAACCTCACGCAATATGTTGGAAAGATATACAGCAGTTTCAGCACATTCAAGCAGCGCCAACGCCTCAGCGGATAAGGTAGATTTGACGACCCTCCTGATCTTCCTTGTCTGCCAGAATATAGGACATCTTGCCTCACTAGCATCTCGTAGGAAGATCACAAAACTTCCCTGAGATCCATTGCCTACAAGGTTGGCAAATGAGGCATCCAAAAGCACCCTATATGACAGTCCTCGATCGGCCCCGTTCTTGGAATGTATAGCTTCATGTTGTCAGTCTTCACCCTTGAGATCACCTTATTGAGTCTAAGCAAATCCGCTACGGTAGCTCGGTTGCTATTCACGCACAACTCACACACATCAAAGGCAATATCTGGCCGAGTGTATGTGGCAATCCAATTGAGTTTCCCAATTAATGCTCGGTACTCCATTTTCTCAGACTCGGACAGCTCCCCTGATTTTACTGCTGCACGATGTTTACTCAGCATGACTGGTTTCAAGGATGAAGCATACTGGAATTGGTCGAGCGGTATGCTGCCATCGATGTTGGAGATGACATTGAGACCAACGTATTTGAAGGCTTTTGATTCTGAACTGCCGATGAGGAATATTTGACTCAACCGATTTATCACTTGCTGTTCAAACTCATGTGTACCAACCCAAAGGACGTCGTCGACGTAGATGCATACAATGCCTTCGACTTTGCCACCATTGCTCCAAGAGAACAGTGCTGAATCCAGTGATGATACTTTAGCTCCGAGACTCAACAACTGATCTTTTACGCGCAGATACCAATGCCTAGCAGCATCACAAAGGCCGTAAACAGTTTTCTTTAGTCTCCATAACTTACCATTTGCATATTCAGGCGGAGGACGTAAATGAACAACTCTCTCAATGTCGTTACCTTGCAGGTAGGCAGCTTTCACGTCCATAGTGTGGCAATCCCACTGGTTGGTGGAGGCCAAAGAAAGTACCAAACGCACTGCTTCCTTTGAACAAGTAGGCGAGTCTTTTCGGAGATCCACTGTGTCTTCCTCAAATCCTCTGGTGACTAAGCGGGCCTTAACAATAGGCTTTCCATTTTTCAGTTTTTCTGTCACAACCCATCGAACCGTTATGGCACCTTGCCCAACATCATCTGCTTCCTCATACACATCATTATTCTGCCAATTTGTAATTTCATTTTCCTTAGCACATAATACGGCCTCAGAGTTGAAAAGAACAAGCATTTCTGTGTCATCATCAACCACTTCCCATTCGCTAAGATCCTTCTCCAAATCTATCCAATCAATGCTGCCATCAGAGTCCCTCTTCAAATTATAGCAGTGTTTGTACTTTCCAGTGGCTTTACCTGCCCGACTTATAATCCTTCCAGACACCAACTCTCCACTTTCTGAATGTATTCCCTTTATATGTTGACCAACAGAAACTTTGGGAAGCTGATTAATCGGAACAGAAACTGTGGGAGGCTCATCGATTGGGACCACACCATCTTCCGACTCGTCATCTGGTGGATAGTCATTCAACACTTGCGTAGGATCATCATTAGGCTTCTCCTGGACAGCATTTTTCTTCTCATCACTGCTGACGTCACTTTCAACTGTAGTATCTTGCTCTGGCGCTCGCGCTAGACGACATACGTGCACTCGCACGTATACACCGCCATGTTTCACCAGAATTTGTTTCCCATCTCTGCCTATTACAATTCCGGGACCGTACCACTCATGACTGTCATTTCTTTTGTAGAAGACTTCATCTCCATTCCGGATGTCGTTTAGGTCACTCGAACGTACGTTGTGCCGCAGAGCCCTAGCCAAGCGTTCATCTGATTCGGTCTTTATAAACTCTTGTCTAGCTAAATGAAGAGCGTTCAAGTTGTCTCTCACAATTTTCGATGGTGATGAAGGTTCCAAGGCTGGAGGATCATTTGCGTACACATTAGGCAGACTAGGGTTTTGACCAAAAACAAGTTGGTTAGGAGAAAAGCCTGAGTAGTTGGTGAGAGCATTTCTTGCTGATACTGCCCATGCCAAGGCCACATCCAATTCACACTGGCTATCAGCCATTACCTTCCTAACAATGTCACCAATTACTGCATTTTGACACTCACAGACTCCGTTGCTCCAAGGACTCTCTGCAGACGTTGTCATGATCTTGATATTGAAGGCCTCTCCCAATGCTCGCATTTCCGCTTTATTGAATTCACAGCCATTGTCTGTAAGAATTTTTCTAGGTGTGCCAAACACAACAATCCAGCTCCGAAATATTCCTTTCATAATGGTGGGCGCACACTTATCTGCGATTACTATCGCATTACAATACCTGGTCGCCAAATCAACAAGGACTAAGAAATAATGCCTTCCCCAAGCTTTTAAATCCATGGCTATGGCTTCGTTAAACTTAGACGCCATGGGCAAACTGACTACGGGTCGGGGCTTGGCTTTCTTAAATCTGCAACAGACTGTACAAGCATCAGATACAGCCTTGACAGCCTGTTCCAGTTTTGAACTTTTAATTCTCGCATCTGTGATCAGTTTAATTAGTTTTGCCGATGTTGGGTGTCCAAATTGCCTGTGAAGCTTCAAAGCAGTTTTTTCTACATCACCCCCACGAGTTGCCAACGTGATTGTTTCACAAAATTCATGATCTAGTCATAAGGAAATTGGAAGTAAGTAATGGCCTGAAGATGAGGACTTTAAATCAATGATAGTTCCACAAATTTTGACCTGGTCAGTTCCAAGGTTAATCAACATTTTTGCTTTTTTCTTGGAACGTCTACTCAACAGCAAGGGAATATTGCAGTCCACAACATCAGTCATGATGGTAGCACGCATGTTTCCAATGTAGCAGGGCAGAGTAACACGTTTGAGGGACGAAACTGTGACACCATCAGCAAAAGTAAACGTTGAGGATGACGCTTCTTCTCTTACAGCATCACGTTCATAATCAGTGAGCTCACTTAGATAGCAGTTGATCCATTCAACTCCACATACAGTTGTAGAACACCCTGTGTCTAGAAGAGCACATCCCTTAGATTCTTCTACTAGAGTCTGTGACTTACCTCTACTAGCGGCATCATCCGCATAGCCCATAAATAACGACAGATGCAGTTTCAGAATTCTCTTCTCGACTGCCGTCATTTTCATATGCATCAGGACAGTCACGTGCCCAATGAAATCTAGAATCACATACGAAACACCTCGATACCTTTCCGTCAAGCCCAAGTGGGTTCTGCCTCCTGCCGGCGGATGAGCTTTGGGGAATTCTAGCAGATACGGTTGAACATCGGCCACTACCCCGACGTCGATCACGTATTGCACCACCCCGCAACATTCTCTGTCCTCGTCGAGTACCTCTAGCATAAAGCGTTTCGTCACCCTCAACTTCGTCACTCCAAAATACTGGTTCGTCTTTCACCTCCCTGGCAGACACCGATGCCTCGTTCTGCCTGCGAATTTCACCAGCAAAAATACGATTCAGGGCAGATTTCATATTTTCGTATGTCACCTCAGTTATCGTGGACATCACTAGTTGTCGTTCACTGTCTGAAAGTTTGCATGCAGCTAAGAGCATAAAAGCCATCACAGAGTTTGGCAGTTCCATGTCCTGCTTGGTAAATGTGAAGTAAACATGCTCAAATTCTGTCACGAACTCCCAAATGTTCATATCACTGGCTCTTCTGAAGTTGTATAGCTCATAAAACGCTGCAAACTGTCGACGTCCTTTGTCCACGAGAAATAAACCGTCTAATTTTTTCAGCAGGGTCTGAACACCATCCTTCTGCTTTAGAACATCTGTTTCAACCTGCGAAGACGCCACCCTCGCTTTCCCAGACAATGACAGGTGAATAGCCAAAGATTGTTTTTCTGCTGCTAGGTCCGTTAGTTCGCACCAAATGCCAATGTCTTTTTTCCAGCTCTCATATGTAGAATCATTTTCCAGTTTTGGAGGCCACTTGGTTGAACACGACGCCATTCTCGTAACTATCTTTGCTACCAGTGTTGGAACTAGGCAAACCACACTCACCGGCATCACGACGTGAACTGCCCAGGCTCCTGGTTGCATACCGCCGGAACCTTCCGATGACGTCATCACTCGTGACTTAGCAGATGTGTGCGTGCGCACACACACTAACATTCACTTTGTGTATTGGTCCAGTGTTTCAGTCACTCCTGACTGCCATGATAAGTACATACCAGATATCAATTTATGAGTATATAGATATTTTCTTTATGAACTTTATCCAGTAGGAGGTGAATTGTGACCATTGTGCCTGGGGGATACACAGCAATCAAAAGTTGTATACCACTTCCAGCCACAGGATAAAACAACAAAGCTTCGGGAGAAGGAGAATGGAATGAGTTGGGATAGTGGGAGGGGAAGTGAAAGGGAAGGAGTCATGTTCCAAGTCTTCATTTGGTAGAGATTCATGTGGCTGGGAAAACACCACAACATTTGACTGCCAGTGTACAACCATGGAAATGGTCCAGGAATCCATTGTCCAGGCAGAAACAACCACATATACATAGTCTGTCTTTTACACAACTAGGTTAGGCTAGACCCATTGGCCTTGAATAACAGGTGGCCTAGGAGAAGCTAGCAGGAGCAGCAATAGTAGTAGCAGTAGTAGTAGCAATAGCAGCAGCAGCAGTAGTAGTAGTATTAGTAGTTGTAGTTGCAACCCCAGGCTCATCTGAATGTGAACAAAATGGACTGCAGGCTGAAGTTAACCTTCTGCAGTCCACCAACCTCCTTTTGGGGGATAGAGAAGGAACTGAGGGACATTTGTGTGACCAGGCAGTGGAGCCATTCGGCCATATTGATGTTACCTTGTAAAGGTCTCTGTCCAGCACTTGGCTAGAAGGTGAACTCCAAATTCAAACCTATGGCCTAAGATAAGGGTTAGTAACAGTTAGGACATACTGTAGTGCCATTTTAAAAGTTTACCCAGTTTACTTGTTAGTGAAACACTGGCGGTGCAGGTGCTACATGGCAGCCAGTATTGCTGTTTATTACCATCAGCAGTTTATATATACATTATATATAAAGGCCTACACATGGATGTATGGCCAAGACCTTGAAAAACATAAAAAATAGCAACAGCTTTACATATAGAATTATGTCAAAACATGTCAGGATCCCTGGATGGTGCTTGATGAATATCATTTAATGTTTCAGGTGCAGCAGTGATGGTTGCCAGGATAAAGCTAAGGGATTGAACAAAGTTTTAAAAATCAGGGTGCTGATGTGGCTCCTCAGACTTAAGTTGGACAAACATCGTCCATTGCTACCTCTGACATGCTCACCCTTTCATCAGTGCAGTGAACAAAAGTTGATAGAAACTTTAGGTGCCAAGCCTACTGTGCTAAGGTAAATTGCAATTAGGCTATGTATGTTGCACGCAGTTGTGCAGTGTGACATCCCCAGTAGCCATTTTTCTTATCAGCATATTAGCACTGTCAATTGGCCAACTTGAACCTGGATTGGTATCATTATAGAGTGAAAAATAATTGAACTGAAGTTTCTTGTCATATGTTGCCATTTTCTTCCCTTTGCTATTAGGTTCTAAGTAATTTACAGGAAAGTTGCATAGTGTGCTTGAGTTCCATTTGCATCCTTTAATGTTAATTTGTAAGTTCCATGTACAGTAAAAGTCCTCCAATCCGACCACCAATAATCTGAATATCCCAATACTCTGAATTCTTCAAGGCGAGCTTATTTCAGTTTTTCTGGGCTTTGTCTATGGATTTACAGTATCTAGCTTGTATTTGCTCTTGGACTTGGATGTACCTTCCTGCAACTATTCATCTACAGTTCTGTGCATTTCTGGTGAATAAAACAATAACCCGTATCATTTTAATTGTTTACTGAATGATCATGTACATATTTCTAATGTTTTCAGGGGTCCCTTCCAATAGTCCAGAAAAACCACTAGTCCGAAAGACCCTCAGTCCCCTGCCGTTCAGATTACAGGACTTTTACTGTAGTACACTGCTGTATTGTGTAAAGGAAGGTTGTGGTATTTTGAAACATCACCAGCATACAGTTAGGACTTACTGTGCCTGTTGAGAGTATGTGATATACTAGTAAGGGGCAGAAGGGGTTTTATGATGGAGTCTGCCAAGGAAATGCTTGACAGCAAGTTGAGCTGTCAGCAGTGTGGTGAACACTTTGATGAGGACAGTGACCTTGCTATACATGAACTTATTCATAATGGGGTCAGGAACTTTGTGTGTAATGAATGTGGGGAAATATTTACTGAGAGGGAGCAGTTGATACAACACCATCTCTGTCACAGGGAAGAAGAAAAGTTAAACTGTACTAATTTCAGCAACAGTGTGACAACAGAGTTTGACCAAAATCAACACCCAGAGACACATAATGAGGAGAGAACTGTAGTGTGTGATGAGTGTGGTAAAGTATTTAGTGATAAAAGCACCCTCAAGAGACACACTCTCATACACAAGGGACTGAAAAATTTTGAATGTGAGGAATGTGGAAAAAAATTTAACCAAAAAATTCATCTAGTGCAGCACACTCTTAGTCACACAGGATTTAAAGGTTATTCATGTCCAGTATGTGGAAGAGCATTTGGAATAAAAAGCAACCTTAATCGACATATGATGGTACATGCTGGGGTGAAAAGGTTCCAGTGTGATCAGTGTGGAGAAAAATTTCGTCAAAATGCCCACCTTATTGAGCATAAATATATTCACACAGGAGAAAAACTTTTTGAGTGTGATGAATGTGGTCAGAAATTTACTCAGAAAAGCACCCTCACCCGACATGGCCGAGTTCACGTAGAGACAAAGAACCTTGAGTGTGGTGAATGTGGTAAGAGATTCCGAGATAAGAACACTCTCAAGAGGCACATCGGTATTCATTTGAAGGTAAAGCGGTTTGAGTGTTGTCGGTGCTATAAGAAATTTGAGTATGAGAATGATCTCAGTCAGCATATGTTATTGCATACAGAAGTGAAAAGTTATGGTTGTGATGTCTGTGGGAAGATGTTTACTCGTAAGACCTCCCTCGATCGACATGCATCAACCCACATTGAGAGTAAGGACACTGTTAGGCAGTGACGTACCATCATTTGCATAAGTTCGTTGGCAGTCTCCTACCAGCACTCTATCCAGGCATCCATGTTTCTCGTTCTTCCCAAGTGTATTTCTGATTGCCTTAAACTCATTCAGTTTGGTAATGTATCTTGTGTTATTGAATAATTGTTGCCACCTCCAGTCAGTTTGCTTCAGCTCAGGACAGATTTTTAATACTGAATGGATTTATGAAGGCTTTATCAATCCTGTCCAGCTTGGAAAGTCCCTGAAGTTGAATAAAATTGTCTAGAGATAGCAAGAATGATATACAAAATTTATCATATTGAAGCGCTTAACATAAAAATATTTCATGTAATGCCTTCTGTCACCACAACCAGCAGGGTCAGTGTCAGCAAACAGTACTTTTTATTGTGTCAGCAAACAGTATTTTTTATTGTGGTACTATATTGAGATTAACCCCTTCAGCCCAAGGATGTATTTTTCACCTTGTTCTTGCTACCTGATGTCTGTTTTCATTGGCCTTGGGTTGACTGTTCATGGTAGAAGGTTTAATGAGGATTTCATAAAGTCTTCTCAGCAAAATATTCCCCAAAGTTAAATAAGATCACTTGAAGGTAGAAACATGTCAAAAAAAAAAAAAAAGTCAGGAATTCAAAAACTGTTTACTGTGTCGAGCTTGAGTACTTGTAGGAATTCCAACTTTTTATATCGTATACATGGGGTTGAAAGTTTACTGGTTAATGTTATAAAAGTTTTAAAATAAAATTCATAATGTTCAATTACCTTGAACTTTCACTTAGCTTACCGTGCACAGAAAAAAATAAAGTTCTGATTCAGGGCAAAGTCATTATAATGCATTTGCTGTAATCTATCCAGGTTTAGCTAGACTGGAGGGTTAGTTTAATTATGCCTGTTTCACATTATCTTGGCACAGATTTTTGTTCTCATCAGCTTTTTTCCACGTTGTTTGATCAGTCTATATATCTGTTGCCAGACGCCTTAATCCCATAAGGGGTGGCCGCAAACAGATCACCTCCATGTTGCCCTGTCCCCCGCCATTTCACTGCCTTGCTTCCAGCTCACACTCCTTCTCTCTCATACATCTCTCCACTCCATCCCTCCATCTCATCCTTGGCCCTTCTTCTCCTCCCCTCCACCCACCTCACTCTCATACACTCTCCTCATTAGTCACTCACTCTCCATCCTCTCCACATGGCCAGACCATCTCAGTGGATTTCTCCTAACACTTTCTATCACGTCCACATCCACACCACAACACTTCCTCACTTCCTCGTTTGTCAGTCTGTCTTTCCACGTAACTCCACATGCCCCTCTCCAATAACTCACTTCCACTGCTCTCACTTTTGACTTGTGTCCAACCAACAAGGTCCAAGCTTCATTTCCATCCATTAGGGTGCGGCCACACTGCATGCGATTTGCTGGGAGGGTAGAGTAGCGGGCTGCATAGCGGGTAGAGGAATGTCATGGCATGGCCACACTGTACGCGATGTGCTGGGAGGGTAGAGGGTAGAGGGTGAAGTTTGTGTTGGTGGGAGTAGCTTATTGTGAACATAGTGAAGTATATATTGTACGTATTTCCCGTATGTATGCAAACTTATGGCCCACTCTGTAGTATCAATTCTTCTTACTATATTGTATGCACCTGGGATTGGTGACCCCACAGATTTGAATCACAACCTATACGTACCTGTTATATTTAACTGGGAACTAATGTCGTCCCAGTGTTTTTCAGTACACCTGAGTACTTGTGTAATGGGTGGCTGTGGTCCCACAACGCCCTTCGTTGGTACAAGGCAGTGATAATTTCTTCTTTGCTCATCCGTGCCCGAGGTCTGCTGCACTACTTGTCGGTGTAACCTCCCACTAGGCACTGCCCACTAGGTGATAACCACATACCAGGCAGTTTACCTCACGGGTTGGCTTGGCGGGAACCCGCTGGGCTTGTGCAGTGTGGCCAGTCTCCAATGTTTCTGTGTGTTTCATAGTGCTTCGAACCCGCTTAGCGGCACCCTAACCGCTACCCTCCCAGCAAATCGTGTGCAGTGTGGCTGCACATTTAGAGTTGGTATCACAATACTGTCATGCAGCAGCGCCCCCCCCCCCTTTTTTTTTTTTTTCTCCGCTAACTTCTCTGTTTCTTATCACTGCTTTCAAAGAACCAGCAACCTTTCTTGCTTGTTGTACCCCTATCTTCCTTGTTGTAACCTTTCAAACACTTCACCCTCCAAACTTCCACCCATACTCTTAATATTACGCTAGTACTTAAATGCACTCACATTTTCCATTTCCTCAACATCCATTGACTTTATTGCTCTCGAATACCAGAAACTTTAATCTTCCCTGCATTCACCTTTAGATTCTGTTTCCTACACACACTTCCAAACTCATTCACCAAGCCTTGGAATTCCCCTTCGTCTTCACTTAATACAGTATCATCTGCAAACAGCAGCACATTGAGTGTCCAAACGTTCCCCTGTCTCCTTAAAGCCGCTCCAACAGCCACAGCCCTACCTTGTATCTCTTTTATAACCCCATCCATATAGCTACAGACTGAACATCCATGGAGACATGACACATCCCTGTTTCAATCCAACCTTCAAAGAGAGAAATTTGCACAATTCACTATCCACATGCACTGCAGCCTTAGCCCCCTCAGTCATACTCTTCGTGGCATTTAACAACTTCCCATTTGCTCCAGATATTCATAATATTTTCCACATTCTTTTTCAATCACCTCTGTCATATATGCTTTCTGCTAATTCATGAGGGCCGTATGCAACTTCTTTCCCTTCTCTAGAAACTTTTCCACTAAAGACCTAAGAATGAATATCTAATCTATGCAGCCTCTTCCCCCCCTAAAACTTCCCTGTTCTTCACCAATTAATTCCTCTGTTTTTTCCCTAAATCTGTCAGTAAGTATCCTGCCATACACTTTTCGTACTGCACTAAGAAGACAAATGCCGCTATGATTAACACACACTTCTTTTTACAAGGGAATAATTATACATGACTTCCAGTCCTCCAAGACTCTTCCTTCCTCCCAGGCCAGTTTGCACATCTTCCATAACCATTCTACTACTATCTCTCCCTCATGCTTCAGCATTTCACCACACACTCCATCAAATCCTGAGGCTTTCCCCATTTTGACTTTCTTCATTGCATCCACTACTTCCATCCTACTAATTTTTACATCTCTTCTCACCTCCCTCCTTCTCCCATCCATTTCTATCTATCTGTCGATAGCCTGACGCCCTAATCCCGCAAAGGGTGGCCGCAGACAAAATGCCTCCAAGTCGCTCTGTCACCCACCATTTGCCTACCCTCCCCCCAGCTAACTCCCCCCTCCCTCATATACATCTTAACTCCATCCCTCCACCTCATCCTCGGTCTTCCTCTCCCTCCCTCCACCCCACCTACATACACCCTCTTAGTCAGTCTTTCATTCTCCATTCTCTCCACATGTCCAGACCACCTCAGTGTACTTCTCTTAAACTTCTCAGCCACATCCACATCAACCCCACAATGCTCCTTCACTTCTTCATTCGTCAATCTGTCCCTCCATGTCACTCCACATGCTTCTCTCAAGTAACTCATTTCCACTGCTCTCACTCTTGATTGTTACCCTCTAGCAAGGTCCATGCCTTGCTTCCATATGTCAGGGTAGGGATCACAATACTATCATGCAGTGACTTCTTGACTTCCATACTCATCTCCCAGTTTCTCATCACCGCTTTCAGTAAACCAACAACCTTCCTTCCCTGCTGTACCCTTTCAAGTATTTCATCCCCAATACTTTCATCCTTACTCATCACACTACCCAAGTACTTGAATGCACTCACTCCATATCCTCACCATCCAACCTCACTGTGCATTCTGTGACTTCATTCCTCTCAGACACCATAACTTTACTCTTGTTTCCATTGACTTTCAGCAGACAACAACACTGGAATCTTCCACATCTCACCCTCATTCATTAGAGCCACTCCCACATCCACTGCCCTACCTTGCACCTCCTTTACAACCCCATCCATGTATATATTAAACAGCTATGGAGACATCACACAACCCTGTTTCAGTCCCACATTCAGATCAAAGAACTCACTCAGCTCACCATCCACTTGCACGGTAGCCCTAGCTCCTTCGTACATGCTCTTCACAGCACTCAACAATTTCCCATTCACTCCATATATTCTTAATACCTTCCAGATACTTGCCTATCTATTCTGTCATAAGCTTTCTTCAAGTCCATGAAGGCAGCATACACTTTCTTTCCCTTCTCTAGATACTTCTCCACTAAACATTTTAGAACAAATATCTGATCTACACACCCTTTCCCCTTCCTAAATCCCCCCTTGTTCTTCTCGAACTAACTCCTCTGTTATATGCCTAACCCTGTCAATAAGTATTCTGCCATATATCTTTCCAGTCACACTAAGAAGGCAAATACCCCTATGGTTACCACATACTTCTCTCTCCCCTTTTCCTTTATATAAAGGAACAATTATACTTGATTTCCGTCCTCTGGAACCCTTCCCTCTTCCCAAGCCAATCTGCACAACCTCCATATCCATTCCACAACAATCTCATCCCCATACTTCAGCATTTCAGCACACACTCCATCAATCCTGGGGCCTTTCCCATCTTGATCTTCTTCATTGCTTCTACTACTTTCGCCCTGCTGATCTCTTCCTTTCTCCTCTCACTTATTCTCGTATCACTGTCATTCTCTGTGTTTAACAGTTCTTGAGTGTTCTCTCCATCTGCTCACTTTTTCTTCCAACTCCACAAGCAATCTGCCTTTTTTATCTTTCACTCCCCAGCTAACTTCTTTATCACCCAGTCTTTCTCTCTGTACCTCTTTCCAGAACATTTTCTTACACTCCCTCCACTTTACATTCAAATTCCTTCCAAATTCCTCATCCACTCTCTTCTTACTCTCTCTTACAAATCTTTTAATCTCTGTCTTCCTCTCTACATATAACTCTTCTGACTCTCAACTTCCACGCCCCTGCTTCCCATCCACTCACTATGTGCTTTCTTCTTTTGCACTACAGCTTGTCTCACCTCTTCATTCGACCATGCAGTTCCTAGCACCCCCTTTCGTCTTCTCTTCACCCTGCACACCACCTCACATGCTGCAAAGATTTCTTCTGTGAATGTCTTCCACACACCTTCTACCTCCCTCATCTGCTCCAAATCATATTTACCCAATTGCTCCTTCACTTCTCTCTTATTATTCTGCCTTTTTTCCATCTTCGTGCAACCTTTCTACCCTCCTTGTATGGACTGCTACTTCCTATCCTTCCCTCCTTCTATTTGTCCATTGCATTTGAGCCTTGACTTTCACCACCACAACATGGTGGTCAGAAAGTCCACTTCCCCAACCTCTGTATACTCTTGTATCCATTACACACCTTATTCTGTCATCCACATACACACAATCAGTCATTGCTTTCCGTTCGTTCAGTTCACCACCCACCCTTCTCATCACTCGCCGCGTATACCTATGGATCATTTTGTGTCTAAAGAGGGTATTGGCTGTTACAAACCCCCTCCCTGCACAAATGTCTGCTAGAGCACTGAAATTCTCGTCCACTTCTGGAGGCACACCCCACCCACCAACGACTCCATTCACCTTCACATTCCCTACTTTTCCATTCATCCTTCCATAGTCTTTTCTCAGCATACAAGTAACAAAGGTGTTCTGGAAACTCGATGCCATGAAGATGCTCACAAGCCTGCCCGTGGGCTTGAAAAGGAATTTCTGAAAACTCTATAAGCAATTCATTAGAACAACTGTGAATTATGCTAGCCCAGGCTGGGGCCAAACCCTAACAAAAACATGGATAGGGTATTTAAAAAAAAAAAATGCACCAAGACCACAAATACAGATGACTATGATTAACACAAAATTTCTAATAAAAGATCATATGTGGTAGGTGGTGGCAACCATCATCCACTCACTTGATGTAGTGCTGCCTGCTTTTTCCTTAGCCTTTATCATTCTTTTTCTGTGCCTGCCCTCCTCTCTTCCTATTTCTCCCATCTTTCCTGTCACTTCTTATTGCTTTTCTTTCCTTTACAGGTGGCTTTACATTGAGTGACAAGCCAAATGGTTTCCTGTAAGCCAAGAAACTATTTACAACGCTGGGTGGTAACCATATAACCAAACCATACGTGCTCCCTACATGTCAACAAGTGGGTTGGTGGAGGGTTAGTGCCCCTCCCCGTAAAACAAATAACAAAGTCAAATGGTCACCCCTTACGGGATTATGGCGTCTGGCAGTGGATAGATAGATAGATAGATGAATATGAGAGGCACAGAGTTCATTGCTTCAGCTTAAGATCCATCCCACCATTTTAACTCATTGTTGCATCACCCCATCCACGAAGAAACAACAATTGAACAACTGCACAACACTGTCCAGAGCATCTCCACATCCCTCCTCCTCCATCCAACACTACAATTTACAAACACGTAAACAGCCATCACAGTCATCCAAAACGTTCAGCCAAATAACATCCTTTATGAACTTCACAGGCATACACCCATCAGATACTACCCTACCCTGAGAAAGACAGGTACATGAAGCTGGATTGTGATGTGATCACCACTGTTCCCTACTACAGTACCAAAACAAACTACAGCTCACAAACATTTCAGTATGCACATGCTGCAGTGCAGCCTTCCACATCACAACATACAGGTACTCACTTCATGGGCCACTCTGTCAAACGCAGACAACCCATCCCCAAAATCTCAGTAAAATCCACAGAGAACAACTGGTTGAAGTGGTCGGTTCTAAAATCCACTGAGAACGACTGGTTGAAGTGGTCGGTTCTTTTTGTCCACTGGGTTCACAACCAGATGAGCCTGGGGTTGGAGTAACAACAACAACAACCCCTTGATTCAGGTGATATATGGTATTGCTGCATTCTTGCTGCCGCAGGCATATTCATGCTGCCACCAGATGGCTTTATTCATCTTAGGGGAGACTTTTTGTACTGAATGGCTCATTGAAAGCCACGTCAAACTCCCCAAGTTGAAATCGTCTGTCCTAACCTGAATGTCAGTGTAAATGGTAAAACGGAGAGGAGAGTGTTATGAACCATTTCAATGCTTTTCAATTTTATCCTGGGCATCTTAGAAATGTCTTGTACTGCAGAGCATAGAAACAATTTCCATTAATCTTGTTAGTATTTTTCCCCAGTCAGTTGTGTTTACCTTAAGAAGGGTTTAGAGGAACTTCATTAATTATTTTGTTATGCTATAATTGTGATATCACATATGGTTTATATGCATTTTCTAGTGGGAATGAGGGTACTTTTGATTCTGTGTTATAAGGTTTTTTTTTTTTTAAGTTCATTAAATTATTGGAAGAATAATTAAAGGTGACTTTTCAGTCTTCCCTGATTTACAGT
>JAGKTI010008026.1:0-12399 GCA_018397915.1 Birgus latro | reverse complement strand
GCACTGTGATAGCAGGCTGCAGTCAGCAGTTTTGATCTAATAGTGGTGACATACGGGGGGGGGGAATATCGCAGGGGGGGCACATATGCAAAGATATATATTGGAGACAGATATACAGTGGGGAGTGGATACATTGGAGACAGATATACAGTGGGGAGGGGGTACATTGGAGACATATACAGTGGGGAGGCGGTACAGTACTCCCCCAGGTAGCTGAGATGGTGTCTCCTGACAAGAGAGGAGTTATATGTGGGTTGTCTATATCACTAAGTAGGTGGGGGGTTTGTACAAGGAGGAATTATGATACAGGGGTTGGAGGGAGGAATTATGATACAGGTTTGAAGGGAGAACATGGCCATGTCAAGGGGATGTAAGCTAGGAATATACATTGTTACAATGGAGGTATGTTGATATAAGATACACAAGGAGTTACGTAGATATATGATACACAAGGAGTAATGTATGGGTATGTGCCCAGCAAGGTTCTTAGATTGTACCCACTCCCCACTGTATATCTATCTCCAATGTATATCTTTGCATATGTGCCCCCACTGTGATATTCCCCCCCCCCCCGTATGTCCCCACTACTAGATCAAAACTGCTCACTGCAGCCTGCTATCACAGTGCAGGTAGTACGATCTATGCAGTAAGGGGCTGACATTCATATGGGCAACATACAGTCCTAGTGTCCAACATTAAAGTCCGTAAATAGCTACTCCAGGACTTTCATTAAATCATCAAAGGACTGTGGATAACATTTGGTGGCTGCGGTGGGATGCGTGATGCATATCATGAACGATGTGAAGGATTGCAGATATTAGGTCAGTAGGGACAATGAGTTGGTGTACTTCTCTGTTGGGCAAATCCTTCCCTGTAAGGAATGTTTTTATGTACAAGAGATCATCTTTTAGTATGAACTCATCTACTGGTACTGGTAGAGGAGGGAAGGCCGAGGCATCTCTTGATTCTAGGAAACAAACTACTTTGGACCATATGGGATCTTTGCGCTGAGAGTTTTGAACAACCTCTGATGTTAGGGTTGTGCTCTCAGTGACCTTGAGCTGCAGGGACGTGACAGGTGCAGCTACATGACGTGAGAGTGCGTCTGCGACTACGTTCGATTTTTTCTGGGACATACTGAAAAGTGGGATTCAAGTCCTGGATGGTGATGGACCATCTATGTAACCTATCTGTGAGGTGGCGTCCCTTAAACAAATCACATAGAGGGAGGTGGTCCATCTGGATATGCACTGGATAACCATATACTATGTCTCGGAAATGTTTCGAGGACCAGACTACTGCCAAAGCTTCTAAATCGGTGACACCATAATTACGTTCAGTGGTGGTAAGGGTGCAACTAGCATATGCTGTTACACGCTTCCTTGATGCTTGATTGAGTTGCATTAAAACTGCAAGTCCTGCGCCTGAGGTGTCAGTGCATAGAAGAAAGGGTTTGGTATAATCAGGGAATGCTAAAATTGGGGCATTTACAAGAGCTGTCTTTAGTGCTTGGAAAGCCTGTGACTGATCGTTAGTCCATACAAAGGGTACATTCTTCTTTAGTAAGTGGGTTAGAGGAACGGTGATCTTTGCTTAGTCCTTAATGAATCTACGATAGTAACCACTTAGGCCCAGGAAACTCCTTACAGCATCGGTAGTGGTAGGTTCTGGGAAATCTTTGATCGCCTTAGTTTTGTCTTCATTAGTATGAATGCATTGTGCATCGACTACATGTTCTAGAAAGTTGATTTTCTGTCTCAGGAAGTCACATTTACTGAAGTTGATTTTCAGGCCTCCTAGCTGTAGGCATTCAAATACTTGTTGTAGTTTGGCAGAATGGTCAGGGATTGATTTACTCACAACAATGATGTCATTTAGGTAAACAAAAGGACAGTGTCCCATCATGCCATTGAAGACCGAATGCATAAGTTGCATGAATACTGAAGGAGCATTCCTCAAACCAAAAGGAAGTCTCTTAAACTGAAAATGTCCGGAAGGGGTGCTGAAGGCTGTAATTGGGTGAGAGGATTCTTCCATTTTGACCTGCCAGTAACCACTGAGGAGGTCTAGGGATGAAAAAACTATGTTATTTTAACCTAGTGTTTCTAGCAAATCTGTGAGGACGGGTAACGGGAAACGGTCTGGAACAGTTATGGAATTTACCTTACGGTAGTCCACTACTGGTCTAAAGTTGCCGTCCTTCTTTGGGACTAAGAAAAGAGGGCTATTCCATGGACTGATGGAGGGTTCGATAATGTCCTGAACTAACATTTTCTGTACCATCTGATCTGTTTGTTTTCTCAAGCTGTGAGGTAACCGATACGCTGGTATGTAAATCGGCTGAGTTCCTGGTACTAATTCTGTGTGATGTTTGACAAGGTCTGTCCTGCCCATCGGTTCTCCGGGTAAGGCTACCACATTTCTGTAAGTGTGCTTAAGGTCAAGCAGTTGAGATTTATATTGTGGAAAATCATTGCAAGTTAGACTCAAGGGCAGGTCAGGTGAATGAGTCGGAGCAGATCCCATAGAGTTAATCGCACATACACCTGTTGGTTTACTATCATCATCATCGGTATGAACGGTAGGGATAGAGGATTCCTGGCACACCATTACGGCTGCTGGTGACACTAGGAAGTCTCCGATCTTTACACCACTTTTAAGTTTTAGTGGAGCATTAGTGACATTGACCAAGTTCAGATAGCATAGACTGACCTCTAAGATCATGCACCAGGCTGACTCATAAGTTAAGCCATTCACACAACACGTCTCTGGTAGTGTTAGTACATCCACTCTTTCTTTCGCACCTACAACACGAACAGAGACTTTGGTGAACTCATGCGGTAACAAACTTGTGCACGTATTTGTTACTGCACGCCTCGTCTCTGCGTGTTGGAGAACATCTGTCAGACTCTGTGAGGTAGTTAACTGACATGCCTGAGTCGGCTATAGTGCCGTCATTAGAGGAGTTCGGAAGAGCCTGTTCTGAATGCTGAGAGGAAGTATCATCAGGTGTTGAGGAATTCATGTCCTTGCTCTCAGTCAGTGAGGGAATGATCTCTCTATTCTCAGATGATGATGATGATGGCTTGACTTGTTCTGTACTCTTAGGTAGTGCGAGACTCAGGGGGGACTGAATGACTGAATTTATTGTAAGTACAGGACGGGGACATTCCATCGTGTATATTGGGAACCCAGAAATGTCTATACTACTACAGGCAGGTAATAATGCAATGGAGTGTTGTGCCATGGTGGGTAAGCCAATAAGGGCATCTGCTGGATATTTCAGTTCGTTAGTAACTTGAAATTCTACTGGGAAAGGGAGCAAGGTGCTGTCTAGTTGTACTCCTAAAGTGACTCTTCCCTTGACCTAAACTCTGAGCCTTCTACACTGCACAGGCAAATGTCAGGCGGCTCAAGGAAACTGACGTGTTTGTGTTGGCATTGAATGATGTCTAAAGATGTATCAGAAATCAAGTTTACTATAGATCCGGTGTCCATGAAGAACAATGTTGGTATGTCATTACTCCATCCTAGAATGACTAGGCCTGAGGAAGTTATGGGCCCAGCATGGCAGATGGGGAGTTGGTGTTCTGTTGCTACGTCATATTGGTCCGATACGGGTGCGGCGCTTCCCCCGAATGGCGGTGGTTGAGGTAACAACATTCCTCAGTAGTGTGAGTCGTACTGGCCTTATGATACTTGCATGTAGGACGACGCGAGTGGGATGGCATACACTGTCTAGTTTGGGAGTGAGGCCATCTGTGTTTACGGTCTCAACTGGTTTCTCGATGTCCGGGATTACCACAGTGCTAGCAGAGAATCGAGGATTATCTATTCTGTTGGACGCTAGATTGATCACGACCGGCAGTTGGAGAACGATGCGTGGCAGGTCTGCCTCATGTGGTGGAATGGGAGCGGTATTGGTCTGGTGGAGTGTTAGTGTGACAGACTTGGGAGACAAAGGGGCGGTTTGTGGCCTGACACGTGCAGTTCGAACCTGTTCTTTCATGGATGATTTTAGTGATCTGAACAATTTTATCTCCTGGATTGAAACGTATCTCCAGGGCTATCTCTCTTTGTCTAGAATCAAGCCAATGGAGGAATCTCAGGTAACCAATTAAATGTGCAAAGTTGAGTGAAAGCATATGAGCTCCATTTACTTCTTCTATCCATTTCGTGCCTATAAGTAATTGGCGCATCTCGCTACTAGTGGCTTTCATGGCAGAGGCTGCTTCGCGTAGTTTGGCATGCTGTGTTGGGACTGTCAAATCCTCATCCATCTGAGTGAGGAGATTAGTGAATCCAATGAGAGATGCGGCATGGGAATGCAGGCAACAAAGTGTTACGAGTTCCTTACGGAAATCATCAAAGGTTTTAATGCCATAGAAATGTCCTGCACGGATCACGGATCCTACTTCCAATTTGTCTTGGTGTAAGCGACCCATGAGATAAGAGACTTTGAGGTTTTCATCTGTAATCCACCGATTGTGGATGTCGGTTTCTGCTTCTCTGAGGAAATCATAAACAGACCAAGTTGAGTCCTCGCCGGTAAATTTAGGACGTTTGGCGTCGTCGAGATAGATAGACTGTGGTGTAGGGGTTGTTTGGGCCATGATTGAAAGTGTGGAAGTGATTGAAGTAGGGGATTGAGAGAGAGAGAAGGTAGTGGTAGTTAAGTGTAAGTGAGATGGGAGATGAAGTGGGCAGGAGAGTGAATGATAGTGGAAGGAGCAGGGATAGAAGAAAGCTGTGTACTGTCAGGGGTAGAGTATGAGGTATCTGGATGGGTAGTATCTGGATGGGAAGTTTGTGGGTCGGTGGGAAATGAAGTTTGAGGGTCTGAGTTGGGTTGTGGATATGTGCATCCGCAACGTAAATGAGTCACTGAATCGTCCTCGGCGGGTGGAGTGTGATAATTCGTTGTTTGTTGGCTGAGAGTGGTGGGAGTAAGTTCCGTATATTCAAAATATGACATGTAGATTGGCAATGTAATGTAAGATGAAAGATGAGTAGGGATATGTATATATTTACAATATGATGATGAGAAAATATACCATAAGAATGGAAATGGAAATGGAAATGAATGAAGATGACGGGATGTGGAGTTTAATAAATAAAAGGTGAAATGTGAGACGAGTAATAAATACAGTCGGTGAAGATAAGTATGAAGTGAGGGGGGGTGAGATGAATATTGACAATAATATGCAATCTGTAGAGAAAATCCAGAGGATAATCTCTATAGAAAGTCAATAATGGGTGGATGAAGATATACTATTATAGTTACACAGTCAAGTTTTGAATATAGTGGAGAGGGCGTGGACGTGCAGTGGAGAGGAGGACGTGGCTGGTCAGCTCGCTGGAGATGAGACTGGTTGTGAATGTGGAGGTCCTTTGTGTGGCTCGTGGTGGAGGAGACTAGAAGGTCAGCGGCCTGAGATGTAAGATGAGGCTGAGAAGACGATTCGGCCTGGTGGCTCGCTGGGTGAGAGACGGTTCGTGAATACGAGTCTGAGTAGTTAATCCGGACCATATGGGAGGCACCAAGGGGTGAGAGGGCGAGTTGTGGGTCAAGGGCAGATGTCCCCACATGGCAGGTGCAGAGCTGGTGGGTAGCAAATGCAGAGGGTGGCGTCGGGGTGAACAGCAGATGTTGGAGAGGTGACACCTTGAGAGGAGGGGACACTATATGACGGGCACTGAACAGGTGTCAGAACAGGTGAGACAGGTGCGTAGGTCGGCGGCGGCGATACTTGCGGCCAGGAGCAATGTGTGGGGGTGTGGGCAGTTTAGAAAATGGCACTGGTGAGGGAAATTGTACACCTGTAGAGGCACAGCCGGTATTACACCACGAGAGGCACTGAGGGGTTGAGGCTGTGAGATACGGGGCGTCGAGTATTTGTTGGTGGCACGAAACACTGTAGGAGGCAGTCAGAAACGATGGTTTGAGACACCTCTGCTACCAAATATTATCCACAGTCCTATGATGATTTAATGAAAGTCCTGGAGTAGCTATTTACGGACTTTAATGTTGGATACTAGGACTGGATGTTGCCCATATGAATGTCAGCCCCTTACTTCATAGACCGCACTACCTGCACTGTGATAGCAGGCTGCAGTCAGCAGTTTTGATCTAGTAGTAGGGACATACGGGGGGAGGGATTATCACAGCGGGGGCACATATGCAAAGATATACCTTGGAGACAGATATACAGTGGGAAGGGGGTACAAGAAAGAGAGAAGGACTTAGGTGTGATTATCAATTACAGACTATCTCCGGCTGACCACATAAATGAGAAGATATGGAACATGTATACACTGCTTAAGAAACACATAGATAAGATTGAAAGAGTTCAAAGGGCTGCTACAAGATGGGTACCAAGCTTAAGGGATCTAAGTTATAAAGAAAGACTAGAAAAACTAAATCTGCCAACACTACAGGAGAGAAGGAAAAGAGGAGACATGATTTTGCTATATAAATGCATATCAGGGAAGGAGAAAATAGACATAAATGAATATATAACCTATGGGGAAGCATCAGCAAGAGGACACTGCAAAATGCTGCATAAAAAGAGAGGTGATAAAGATGTAAGGAAATTTAGTTTCCCAAATAGGGCAATTGACCAGTGGAATGCACTGCCAAACGAAATAGTGTGTGCCAAAACAGTTCATAAATTTAAGGAGATGTATGATGAAAATGGTTTAAGACACAGGACTGTACGAGCTTGACTCATTCCTGTAAAGATACAGTTAGGTAAGAACAGTTATTTAAGGTAAGAACACACTGGCTCAGTGGTAATGCTTTCACCTAACATCTGCTAAGACAGAGGGTCGTGCCTTGCTCGTGATATGAAAAGTTTCTCTGATGAAGCGGGTGGTTACTCCTGCGCTGTTCATGGGGAAACGTAGGATTGGATGATGAATGAATGAATGACGAAAGAGACCACTGATGCCATATACATTCTTCAACAGTGCTAGGAAAAATATATAGGAAAGAAAAGGTTATTTGTACTTCGTTTTTGTTCACATGGAGAAGGCCTTTGACAGTGTCCCTAGGGAAGTGTTGAAGTGGAAAGTGAGAAAGCTTGGGATGGAGTGGCTGGTTGGAGTGGTTATGATTATGTTTGTGGGTGCTCGCACACAGGTGAGAGTGAAAGGAGATTTGAGTGATGAGTTTTGTATGAATGTTGGTGTGCATCAGGGGTCAATCTTGAGACCCTTGTTCATTATCATGATGCATGAAACCCTCTCACATGACTTCAGGAATGGACTTCTGTGGAAGATGTTGAATACAGATGACTTTATGTTGATACCAGAGAATGAGAGGGAGGCAGAGGAAAAATTTAGGAAGTGGGGAGTTGGTATGGGGCACAAGGGCTTGAGAGTAAATGCAGATAAAACAGAGGTGATGGTATGGGGCAGAAAGGCTTGAGAGTAAATGCAGATAAAACTAAGGTGATGGTATCTAGGGTTGGTAGTAGTACTGTCAAAGAAGATGGAGAGTGGCCACGTGTGATTTGCCACAAGGGCGTAAGAAGTAAATTAATCTTGTGCAGTGTTTGTGATAAATGGGTACATAAGAGATGTAGAGGTATTAGAGGTTGACTGCGAGATAATGCGGATTTCATGCATGCGGTGTGTTGGGGAGAGCATGTGCTGATTGTCTGGTGTGAAAGGATATCTTACTGGTGTGTGGAAGAGTTTTGTTATTTGGGAGGCATGTTATGTGCTGGATGTGGGGCATGTTATGTGCCTTGAGTGAGGAGTGGTTGGAAGAAGTTCAGGGAGCTGTTGCTTCTCCTGACATTACGAGGGCTTTCCCTCCATGTTAAGGGATCTTTGTATATGGCATGTCTTAGGAGTGTAATGCTTTATGGTAGTGAGACCTGGGCAGTAAAGGAAGAGGATATTCGCTGGCTCAAACGTACAGAAATGACAATGATTAGATGGATTCGCAGTGCGTCCTTGAATGCGAGGCCTGGAGTGGGGGCTAGTTTAATGATGGAAGAGTTATGAGGAAAGATGGGACTGGAGTGTAGTGGTGTTATGATGAGGGGAGGTAGATTGAGATGGTTTGGGCTTGTGAAGAGGATGGGGATGATAGTTGGGTGCAGAAAATGAGAAGTGTTAATGGTGGGGGCAGAGTTGCGAGAGGCAGACCAAAAAAGACCTGGGACGAGGTCATAGAAGTGATCTCAGGGATGAGGGATTGAATAGGATGGCTGCCAGAGATCAAGCGGCACTGAGAACCTCCGTTAGGTGACTGTCATGCTCTGTGTTTTAGAGACAACTTCTTGTCTTGTAAACCACAGACGTAAGCCTTGGGTTCTTTAATTTAGGACTGGGCAAGAACTTATAATAAAGGAACAGGGCATAAACACAGGCTAACCAGTTTTACACGGATTTTACCTTATATCGACTTACAATATCGGACAATGCACGTGGCACTTACAAACACTTATTACACAATATAAGGGCAACATCAGACAATGCATGTGGCACTTACAAACACTTATTACACAATATAAGGGCAACATCAGACAATGCACGTGGCACATACAAACACTTATTACTCATTATAAGGGCAACACACAATAAATAGCATGAATACACCTAAGGGGTTACAAATCTCACAATCACTGAATGTCTCTGTCGAGGCAACACGCAACATAAGTTCACCAACACTTAGCCTCGGTATGGGTTAGCACACAAGTTCATAGGGGGAGAGTTGACACTGGGGACACTGAACCTTCATATGGGGGAATGTGAGGGTAATCATAAGTTCAGTAGGGGAAGAGTTAACCTTAGGAGTGTGGAACCTTGAATTAAAGGAGATACACAGTTCAACTTAAGTCCAGTGGGGAAACTGGTTCTGCAGGGAATGGTAATTGAATTTACTTATATTGGTTTAACTTCACTAGGGAGGCTGGAGGTTACAATTATGTATATTAACACAAGGGGGTTGTCCAGTCTGATACAAATGCACTGAGTCTTTGTTTCAATTGATTGACGGGGAGAACACAAGTTCGCACAGGGGCAGGGGTTTACACCAGGACGTTCAGCAGATAGTTTTAGCAATACTCAAAGGTAACTCAGTCTGTGGTGGCTTATACCGGGAGATTCAGGTGGCGGCCAGGTGTAGGTTGGAGGCCGTCAGGGATGTGCTCTCGGGTTACATGGTGAGTCGTCCGACGTGGGCAGCTGGACGGCATGGTGGGAGGCCCTCTTGAGCCTCCCCTAGAGGGGCCCTCAGGAGTGGGGTGGCCCTCAGGACTGGAGCCAAACAAGACGAGGAGGCGCGCAGCTCGACACCGGGGTTTGGAGGTGGTGGGTGTCCTGCTGGCAGCCTCGGGCTGGGTCAGGCTCGGGGTTGGTGGTGTGCCTCTCGGTGGCTGGGGGCTGCAGTCTCGCCGAGGTGGGGAGGCCGTCAGGTGTCATCAGCAGCCGCGCTGTCCCGTGGAGTCCGTCAGCGTCTGGGGGCGTGGAGGGGACATCTAGACTGACAGGATATCCACGACAGGTCCGCACCAGATGTCCTGCCACTGCGACCCTGTAGGAGAGCAATCTCCGCCTCGTGTGGTATGGGGGGAGGATGAGGGATGTCTCGCTCGGCCATAGGAGGGGTGGGCCGAGCCAGGGACCTGTCCCTTGGCAGGAGCCTCTGGATTAGTGGTGGAGGGATAACTGGTGGCCACTCACTCTGCAGTAAATCCTGTGGAAGTTACTGTGCCGCTGCTCCCCTGGGGTGATGTAGGTCTAGGAACACTGGTGGTTGTTCCTCCTCTTTTCGCAGATCAGGTGGAAGCTGCCAAGGGCCTACGTGGGACTGTCTGCTGACGAGTCCCACCCCGAGTCTGGCGAGTGCTGCCATGGTGGGAGAGTAGTCTGCCCGGACTGCTCACTTGCCGCTGGTCTGGCCGTGTGGAAGAGGGACATATGGTAGCAGGTGACGTGGGCCGGTGTGGCACGGGAGGTAAGGTCACCTGTTCGTGGTCCCCTCGTAGGTTGGTGGTCGGCTCCCCGTTGTCTCCTCGTCGGGTGGGGGTCTCAGTGTCGGTGCGCATTTCGGTGACCAAGGCTGATGCATGCAAGCATGTTTGAGCCTTCATATATGAAACGAAGCAAACACTACTAAAAACAAAATGGTGGGTCTTGTCACCCCCCCCCCTTCAGCAAATAGAGATGTGGTAGCATCATTCAACCTCCTTGTTTATACTTACATCTGAAATATGACTGTATAGAAAATATAGATCAACATACTGAGGCCATCTATAGTTTGTTCATTTTAACCAGGCAGTTCATCTAACAACCCTACTGACTTTCCTTCGCACAGAAGTTGTAGGGATGGAAATTTTATTCCTACAGTACAGTGCATTCATTTTAACAAAGCGGAGGTTTTTGTCCTTTTTGTAACAATCATCAGCTGTAGCTAAGTGGCAAAATATGACAACATGGCTAAACATCCTTTCCTCACAACTTCTTTGTGACTAGTGCCATATTCTAGTATTAATTTCTTGTTGCAGTTGAACATTCAAGATGGAGAGATGGCAGTTTTACACCAAGTTAAAAGTAAGCAGATTATAAGGAACAGAGGTGTAGATGTTCAGTTTTGCCATTTTGAGGGTAGGTCCAATGATTTTTATAGAAGATGCAGACCGTAAAGCTGCGGGCCAGTTATTGCCAGGACTCAAATCCTGATGCGGTCAGCTGGCATCATTCGACCTGTCCATCCACTCTTTTTGGGTTGGTATGTTAAATGAGTACCGAGGGTAACACTTTGAGGAGGTAACTGGTAACCTAGGTGATTCAGCGGACTTGTATCCAATGATATTGTGTGATTAAAAAAAAAAAAACAGGCTCAAAGCCCTATGTTTCAGAGGTGAGCACCGCGACTAAGCTCCTTATGGTGTCTGCCCCCGCCTTACCTACTTTCTTACCTCAAAAGAACACGATGCCAGCCCCTCCCCCCCTGTTCACAAGTAGGCATTATCTGCTAAGAACACGGGAGTACCATGGTTACTAACTAGCCATTCACTGCCGTCTGCTTTTGTTCAACACTTTTTTTTTTTTTTTTGTTGTCAAAAACGTCCCACTCAGCTCTTGAAACTCATCCAAAGTGTACCTTTAGACACCTAAAAACCGAACTTGCAGAAAATGACCATGAAATCCATCAGATCCTCACAGATGTCCTCTGGCGTCTTCGACCTTATCAGCCTGAATTTGACAATCCTGACATATCCAGTATGGGTGAAAGCAGAGGTAAAATATGTAGGGGCAGGTACAGAAATTTAATGTGGTCCTTTTCTCTGGGTATGTGAAGAGGATGGAGGTTAACAGCAGAGGGTGAGAGGAGAGAACGTTGAGAATACAGTTGAAAGGAAGGGGTAGATTGAGAAGGGATCGATTGAGATGGTGTAGAAGAATGGGACTTGAATGTACTAGCTTTGTGATTAGAAAGGATAGATTGAGAGTTTTGGGAATGGAGGGTGACAACTGGATGCAGAGTGTGAGAGGAGTGAATGTTGAGGGCAGAGTTGAAAGGAAGAGGTAGACACTGAAAAGGGGTAGATTGAGATGGTCTGGGAGGAAGGATGAGACCCGAATGTATTAGTGTTGTGGTTGTGATGAGAAGGGGTAGATTGAGATGGTTTGGGAATGTAGAGATGATGGAGGATGACAGCTGGGTGCTGAGTTCAGGGTAGAACTGAGAGGGAGAGTGAAAAAGACCTCGGGTGATCATAGTGCAAACTCAGGAATAAGGGGCTGAATAGAGAAGCTGCTAGAGATCAAGCAACATGGAGGATGCTGTTAGGTGACCTTGTCTGATATATGCCAGCTTCTTGAGGTCTTTATAAGTGAATGAATGAAGGAAATTTTGGTTAGTTCTCTTTTTCTGATCCCTTAGGTGGGTAAAGAGATTGCGATACATATTTCAGCACTTCCTCTATTGTGTTTTCCCTATCCTTGTTTTCTGCACCCTGCCTCACCCAGTCATTAGGTGAAAAAGATGGGGATGAAGGAAAATTATGATTAGACTTCACTTTTTGCATTGGCTTAACTTCAGTAGGTAAGTAGCATTATACAGTACAGGAATAGATGTATTGGTTGCTATGCAAATGTTGGTGTGAATATACTTCTGAGATTTATCTACTGGAGTCCTTGACACAGTTATGGGTTCATGCTTATCTGCTCGTGATTTTGGAGGACTTTAGGCTGAAATTACCCTTTTGCAGTCCACCATTCTCCTCTTGAGGGAGAGGTAAAGAATATTAAGCCTCAAACTGCCGCCTCTTCACCTTGCATACTGAGCTGTGACAAGAGATGATTCCTAGGATATGGATTCGTATTCTTATCAGTTAAGGAAGCTCCCTGACACCTTTTCCTTATTTATTTCTGGATATG
>JAGKTI010008025.1:21293-34896 GCA_018397915.1 Birgus latro | reverse complement strand
GTGAATGGTGGCCTGCTTTCCCTTCCCAGTGTGGATGGTGGCCTGCTTTCCCTTCCCAGTGTGGACGGTGGCCGACACTGTGGTGCTGTCTGGGGCTGTGGTATCAGCCCCACCCCGATCCTGGCAAGAGCTGGCCCAGCTGAAGAGTAGTCTGCTGGGACTGCAATCTCGGAGTGATGTTGTTTGAGGGCGGGAGGGGTGCAAGGTAGTAGAGGACGTAAGCCTGTCTAGCCCTGGGCCTATGCACACCCTATACATCTCCCAGTGGTCACCTCCTAGAGTGGATGTTGCCTCATCCTCCCTGTTGTCCTTCCATGGGGTGGGTGTTGCGACACCCCTCCCTGGGTCTCCCGTCGGGGTGGGCATTTCACAAGTGACAAGTGAAATGGATTCTAGTAACCCAGGAAACCATTTACTACCCTGTGTGGTAAACCTCCAGCCAAGTGGGTGCCTGGTGGATTAAGGAACTCCAGGGAACTGTGGCCCCTAAGTGTTTACACTGAAGGTGTGGCTGGGATTTATTGTTCACATAATGCCATTCAGGGAGTAGTGACTGGTTGTTCACCTTTAATGCGTGAACTAAGTAGCACAGCCGATGGTCACTATGCTTCTGATGGGGGAATAGAAGACTGGATGATTGATGGATTATCATTATTACTTCTTCATGCACCTTTCACTTTTTTTTTTTTTTTCCAACCAGCTGTCTTTCCTCTGTGATACTTGATCTGGAGATTACCTTTGTTTCCTGTTTAACTTCCTTCTCTCTCTCTAGGTGACTACACAGAGTGATAGGCCAAATGGTTTCCTGTATCCCAGAAAACCATTTCTTTTGCTAGGTGGTAACACATAACCAAATGATGCCAGGTGGTTTTGCGGGTTACGGCACTCCAGCCAGAGGGAGCCTGTATGGGTTCCATCAGAGGGAAGTTATGGTTTACTGGTTGGATAATACCACTCTGGGGCAGGTGAAACTAGTCACCATTGCCTTAACTGTCAGGATTAAGTACTGTAGTCCAGCCCTGGGCCCCTACACTCCAGTTTTTAAGGGGCAAAATGGGAATGGCTGTTGATGATGATGATTACTCTTACTGGTATGTCAGGTGGGTGGGTATGGAAAGAATGGTAGCCATTTGTGCATTATATTTCAGTTCATTTCAGAATTGTTGTTAATTTCTGTTGCTTTCTTCAGCAATATCAAAACACATGTGTAACCCATGCTCACCTCCCACAGCGTGCAAACAAAGCTAAAGCTGACAAAGTCTGCTGGTGCTTCTGCAATAGATGCTGTCGCTCATGCTGCCCCCGAACCTCACCAGTATGAAGAGCCAATAAAAAGGTACACTATGGCATTATGTCTTGGGAGGGCTCACTGTCATACATCACTTAAATTTTAAGATATGTGCAGGCAAAATGCTCCTTTTAAGTGAGACATGTTTCTTTCTCATTAATGAGTGGTCGACCATTTCAGTCCAGTGACATTCCTTATCTATCCTTGTAATCTCCAGACAATATTATTGACCTTAAAACATTATTGTCACACAGGAAGGGTTTCATACAGGCTTCAGCTACTTCAGTTACTTCACTACATGGCTTTCTCTTAGCCAAAGTAAAATCATAAGATGGTTGTGAGAATAAAATATAAAGTACTTTGTCATGCTGAAGGATGAAAAAGCACAAAAAATAAAAACTAATAATTTCAGACCTCAAAACAAGTTTATAATGAATGTCAAGCAACTTAAAGTGAAGAAAAGGTGTTACTTTATCTGCAGTTTTATAATTATAAAATGCATAGATGTGTAGTTACAAGCTTGTGATGTTTGTGGCAGCCGGAGCCCACCCCCAAGCCTGGGGTACCCGAGGCAAGGTAATTACGGCCTACCCCCTCCACGAGACAACTACCGCATGGACAGGTATGTGCTTACTCAGACAAACTACTGTACAGTACATAACTCTTAGATCATCTATTATTTGGACTGCATTCACCTGGGCATTACTGTCTCGAATCACATATTATTATTATTTTCTAGGAACCTCTATTATCTGGGCATTACTGATTCTCATGGATCACCCAGTTCTTGCATTACTATACCTGTTCTATGCTGAGACTAGCTAAATACCATATATCTTAATCCTGTCAGTCCATGAAATCTCCCCCAAGTTGAAAAAAAAAAAATTGCATTAGTTAGAATGCAGCATAATAATAATAATAATAATAATACTGTAATAATAATAATCATAATAATAATCATAATCATAATCATAATAATGATCATAACAATGAGGCTAATGAAGATTGTTCCTAACATAATAATAATAATAAAATCATAATGATCATAACAATGGGGCTAATGGGGATTGTTCCTAACATCTCCTTTCTAAGAGGCCTCTCCTTGGTGCAAAAAAATGATCTTGGCAGTTGCCAGAATTAAACAAAAATGACATCATCATAAAGAAACGTCTGATGGAGATATTTCAAAAGCATTCATTCTAACTGGCCTCTCCTATACTGTATGAACTTGTATGCAATTATCCAGAACAAAATTTTGAAAAATGTAGTGTTTCATGAGATTTCTGTAAAACTTCAGGATGTTAGTGCAGAGCTAATTTTGAGTAAAGAAAAAAAAAAAAGCTACATCAACAAGGGTCTAATTCTAAGCCAGTACACAGCTACAGTTACTGATGCATTTGCTGCTGAATTATACAGGTAAACATTTTTGCCCATAAGATCATCAGTAACTGTAGCTCCATCACAATCGAGGACTGGACCCACATTCTTACAGTATAGCATTTCTTACTCAAAATTAATCCTACAATAGTATTCTGAAGTTTCTAAAAAATCTCACAAGACACCCTGTATATCATCATTTTGACGGGGTTAAAGATTCTGTACTACTCTCGTTAATATGGTATCTATGAGGAACTATTGCAAGGTAAGTGTTTTATGCCTTCATTTTCCTTCTCTAGTTTACGACATCTTGCTATGTTTCTTTAACCTATATACAGTATTTCCTTATATCTCTGATTCTTTACCATTACGCTGCAGTTAGCATGATCAAACCATCCTTACCAAATTTACACTAATACAACATAGCATAAGGATATAAACAGTACTGTACTGAACATAACACAAAAGTTCATACAAAAGCTGAGTCTATCAGAGTGCTATAAGGTGCCAAGACACTAACAATAAGAACTATACAAGCCAGTCTACACACACTGTTCAGTGGGCAGTATTACCATGGAGTTGTTTTAGATATGAAATTAACTATCCATGCTGAAATGGAAGACAACAATTTTAAACTATCACCTCATTTGGCCTCTTTATCAATGACACCTGAAAAAAAAAAAAATGTCTGTGTTCCACATAAATTCAGAAATCAATGGTACTGAAGGTACTGTACTATACTAATACAGGGATGATTTAGAATGTGTTATCTTTTGATAACAGTAAAGATAAGCTATCTAATAGCAACATGACACAACCATGCATACTCAAGTAAAATTTTTCTTATGCTTTATCCAACAGTTTCTCTTCTCCTACAGGGAGTTTTTGTACACTTGTAACTCAGTAGAGGGTCTACCTAAGTTAGTCCTACATATTGAGGTTTTGCCATATAAGTACAGAGCATGAACCTGACTATCTAGTGCAGAAATGAGATGCACTTGTTTATTCGGGAGGATATGCCACTTGGCTGGAAAGATGTTCTAGTCAGCTGGAGAGACCAAACTGGTATAAAAGAATGCCAAAGGAAACTTCTGCCATGATCCTAATGCCTAATAATACTGGATTTATGGCTTTAAGGTTACTTTCTTCCCTCCTCACCAGGTCCACAGTCACAAATGTCCAGACCACCATACACTAGGGATGTTTTTTAACTGTATCTATCTGTACTGTGTCTTTTAGCATGGAAAGTGTATACCAGAAATTTAATCTATTGAGACTATACTTTCACTGATTATAAGCACAAATTTGGGCCCTATATCAAAACTGCTGCTGTGACTTTCTGGCTTGTGGTGTGGTGGGTTTATTTTTCAGCCATAATACTAGATAAGCATAGTAGAAGTCCCTGACTGTGGAAAAATGTAGAAATGCTAACTTTTCTATATACAGTACTGACCTGCAAGTAAAGTATTCATATAATAATAATACACATTAATGCAACTATTGATTACACTCACACACACACACACACACAATTAAAAATTACATCTGATCATTCAGCAAGACGCATTCAACAAATGCCCATCAATACAAACAGATCCCTTACTTGACAGGAAAAGGACTGAGAGATAAGATAGATGGTATCAGCTGGAATTATGTGAGGGTAAGTGAGACACCAACACTGGAGATCTAAAACACTCTACATTCACTCTACATTCTGAGACCTGAGTTAACAATGCACTAACTTGTGCCTTAGCTATCTCTTTATCTAATCATACACTAATTTAATACTGTACCTAAGATTTCGAACAACTTGGACTACATTTTATCTGAGTAAAGTTATTACATTATCAAATTATACAACAAAGAACCCAGAATTTTTCATTATGAGAAAGAAAAAGTAACTGTCATATTCTGCAGCTAAGAACCAAGACATTTTTAATGAGAATCTATCTATTGCCAGATGCCTTAATCTCGTAAGGGATGGCCACAAACAAATCGCCTCCATGTCGCACTGTCCCCCACTATTTCACTGCCCTCACCCCAGCTCACATCCCCTTCTCTCATATACTGTACCTTTCCACTCCATCCCTCCATATCATCCTCAGCCTTCCCCTCCCTCTCCCCCCCTACACCCCACTCACATACACTATCCTCATTAGCCTCTCTCTCTCCATCCTCTCCACATGGCCAAACAACCTCAGTGTATTTCTCCTAATGTTTTCTATCACTTTCTATTGCTTTTCTTTAATGAGAATGATGAAGCTTATTACTGAAGAGAGAAATGGGGATCAGGGAGGTGGAATGACAAAATCTTTGTTCTCAGGATAAATTCACTGAACTGTCATACTTAGAATAAAATGATTTCAGAGTTCTGTTCTATCTGTCTACTATCTATCTACTGCCAGACGCCTCAATCCCGCACGGGGTGGCCACAAACAAATCGCCTTCATGTCACTCTGTCCCCTGCCATTTCACTACCACGCTCCCAACTCACACCCCCCTCTCTCATATACCTCTCCACTCCATCCCTTCATCTCATCCTCGGCCTCCCCCTCCCTCTCGCCCCCTCCACCTCACTCACATACACTCTCCTCGTCAGTCTTTCACTTTCCATCCTCTCCACATGCCCAAACCACCTTAACGTGCTTCTCCTAACGCTTCCCATTACATCCTCAACCACACCACAATGCTCCTTCACTTCCTTATTTGTTAGTCTGTCTCTCCATGTGACTCCACATGCTCCTCTCAAATAACTCATTTCCACTGCTCTCACTCTTGACTTCTGTCCTTCCAACAGGGTCCGAGCTTCACTTCCATATGTCAAAGTTGGTATCACAATACTGTCATGTACCAACTTTTTCACTTCCATGCTCACTTCCCTGTTTCTTATCACTGCTTTTAACGAACCAGAAACCTTCCTTCCCTGCTGCACCCTTTCGAGCACTTCACTCTCCAGACTTCCATCCTTACTCATCACACTGCCCAAGTACTTAAATTCACTCACATTCTCCATATCCTTCCCAACCAATCTCACTGTACATTCACTGGCTTCACTTCTCTCGAAGACCATCACTTTACTCTTCCCTACATTCACCTTTAGATTCCGTTTCTTACACACTCTCCCACACTCATCTACCAAGCCTTGCAGCTCCCCTTCATCTTCGCTCAACAACACAGTATCATCTGCAAACAACAGTACAGGGAGTTTCCAAACACTGCCCTCTCTCACTAGGGCCGGTCCAGCATCCACTGCCCGACCTTGTGTCTCTTTTATAACGCCATCCATATACAGATTGAACAACCATGGAGACATGACACATCCTTGTTTCAATCCAACCTTCAAATGGAAAGATTCACTCAGTTTGCCATCCACACGCACTGCAGCCTTAGCACCCTCATACATACTCTTCACAGCCTTCAACAACTTCCCATCCACTCCATATATTCTTAGTACCTTCCACAAACCTTGTCTATCCACCCTGTCATATGCTTTCTCCAGATCCATAAAGGCTGCATACAACTTCTTGCCCTTCTCTAGAAACTTTTCCACTAAGGATCTAAGAATGAATATCTGGTCTACACAACCTCTTCCCTTCCTAAAACCTCCTTGTTCTTCTCCAACTAATTCCTCAGTACTTTCCCTAACTCTGTCAATAAGTATCCTACCATATACTTTTCCTATTACACTGAGAAGGCAAATGCCCCTATGATTACCACACACTGCTTTTCCCCCTTTTCCTTTGTACAGAGGAATAATTATACCTGACTTCCAATCCTCCGGGACTCTACCCTACTCCCAAGCCAATCTGCACACCTTCCACATCCATGCTTCAGCATTTCACCACACACTCCATCAATTCTTGGGGCTTTCTCCATTTTAACTTTCTTCATTGCTTCCACGACTTCCATCCTGGTGATTTCTTCCTCTCTTCTCACAACCCTCCTTCTCCCTGCCATTCCTAGCCACTTATACTTGCATTACTTTCATTCTCTATGTTCAACAGTTCATTAAAGTGCTCTCTCCATCTGTTTACTTTTTCTCCCTTCTCCACTAGTAATCTACCATTTTTATCTTTCACACCCCCACTGACTTCGTTGGCACCCTGTCTAGCTCTCTTTACCTCCTTCCAGAACATTTTCTTACATTCCCTCCACTTCACACTCAGATATTAATACTTTGGTACTGTCAGACATCAAAAACCCTCTCCCTCCACCTGCGTTCTTTGGTCTCGTAACTAATCTTTGTCTTACCTTTTCTTTCTTACCCAACCTCTGCCACTTCAGTGGTTTTCTCCATGAGACACTGTTTTATCAATACTGTACTTAATCCTTTCAACCCTCCTAACTATTCTCACCACTCCCTGTTGTTCTGTGATATACAAGTATTAAAAAAAAAAAAAAAAAAAGCCTGCATCTCTGACAGGTAAGGTGCTTAAAAACTAAAAGTTGTGCTTGTTATGAATATCTTGGCTAGGGCTACCTCACAAGCTTTACCAATCAAATATGTTATTGGCTAATTACCTGCTATGGGTTGATCTATGGGATGAACACAGAAATACTGCAATAAGTCCTCTTTGTATGTTGGGGATGTGTTCCAAAATATTACAATTTTTTTTATAAAATGGTTAGCATAAATTGAGGAAATTGATGAATCAGCTTTATAGGTAGCAATGGAATTCAAAGATAAAAAGTAAATAAATGAAAAAGTGATGGATAATGAGGACTTATTGTACTGCACAGTACACTAAGCATGAAATAACTAGCCCAACATTACAATAACTGCAGTTGTGATAATGCTTACTCTACTGAATAACACAAGTTTTGCAGAATACTGTATTACATCTATACTAGTCAAACACTATACAGTACTTGAAGCTTTGCTTACTCTTAACTTGCAGTCTGCAAATGCTGTAACTGAATGGGAAAAGGTATGGGTCTTAATATATATATATATTTTTTGCTTTGCTTGGCTAATAAGCTTTTACAGTATGTTAACAAGTTACTAATCAAATGAATCATGCGCTTATTGGCTTGGTATGCATCCAGTCAGAGGATGAATTATAATACTGTATGCTTATTACATTTGCCATTGCTTTGCACAGGATTGGTCAAGTTGGAAAATATACACATGCCAGTGACCTGCTATACGATGACTACCCAGGCAATTACAGGAGGTGAGTCAGGGTGGTGGTGGTGGTGGTGGTGGTGGTGGTGGTGGTGGCTAATTTTGGTTAAAAAGGGCATAGTCTTGAGGAGAGCTTGGGGTATACTGTATTGGAATACTGGACCACTGAATTCTGTGATATGTATTAATGGTTTATCTCAATGTATTACCTCCATCTACACTTCTACCAGTGACTCCCAGTCTATCTATAGCCAGATGTCTTTGTCCGAGAAGGGGTGACCACAAACCAATCACCGCCATGCCACCCTTGCTACACAGTGCCTGCTGTGCTAAGTGAGCAATATTCTATAACATTCAGTCAACAGCATTAAAAATCAGGGTACCAAAATACCCTGTATTGTACAGTCTTCTCCATCAGGATGCAAATACACCTTCCCATTACCTTAAAAAAAGGTGGCTTAGAATCCTGAATTCATAAAAACACATCATCATCAACATCTTGACCTCTTCTATTATCTTGACCTCTTGTTCTTACCTTAGGATGGAATGAGGTGGGATCCAGAAAGCAAGGGAAAAGAAAGTATGATAAGAGGAGAACTGTCAACAAGATGCTCAGTGTAGCAGGCCAGACACTCACTATTTCACCATTCAAGCCCCCAGAGTCTTAGCTCTATATCACAGGTCTAACCATCTGCACATTTACTTTTGGTGCTTTTCTTTAGATACACTTCATGCTACCCATCAGGTGGCCATTCCATCGACTGTCAGGTTAAAAAGAAGGGGAGCCAAATGCTTGTCATCTGCCCCTCCAACTGTAATTCCTCCAAGCAATTCAGTCCCTTCAGTTCCGTAACCTTATTAATTTCCATACCTCACTTTCTTACATATTTGTTAACTATATTCATCCACCTTCTAGGTCTACCTCCCCTCCCCTCAGTGAAGACCAGTAATATTACTGGGTGCAGGTTGAGCCCAAACATCCAAAAATATACCTTGGTCAGAAATGTGACAGTTGTCAGAATTCAACATTACAGTGCTTCATGTGAACAAACAGGCTTATGATGTCTTACAAAGCAAAGATGTGCACCTGTATCTGTTACGTTTTTGTAACTCATTTCCATATCCTTTCAACAGACCAGCTACACCAGCAAGGCCTCCACACCCAGAGTCTCGACGCAATATGTACTACTAACCCGCCACACAGTTACAGGTAGTCACATTTAACTCTGATTCCTATGATTCAGTCTTAGCTAAATAAATTATTTGGAACAGAAAATAACAGAACTGTACTGACCCTGAGAAGGTTAATGATGACAGTATTATCATTCCTAGGCTCTTATGACCTACTCTCAGCTGAATTAAATAATTTGGTATCAGCTGGAATAAAACGTAGAGTTGTCCCGATCACAAGAGTTAAAACAGATTGCCAAAGCCATATTACTGTACCCTCCTCAAGTGTAGGGGATCTAAGGCCAGGATACCACAGTCCACAATACTTAAGAGTAAAAGGGATTAAAGAATCCCCCGAGCTAGACCTTACAGTGAGATCATATAGCCCCGCTAGGTAACAGGAGGGCACTACCCCTCCCGGCACGGCAGTCCCGGGCGCGGCTCGAACTCGCGACCCCCCGGTCCCGAGCTCGATGCTCTACCTCTGAGCCACCGTGCCCCCAATATTTAAGGGTAGAAGACTGATTTACGCCCCTGATAGCCTGACAACATTACCTGACAGAAAAAACTAGAAAACATCTCAAAGAGTTTCATACGCATGTGTAAGGAAAAGGTCATTAATCTGACTGGTCCATACTTGTCACTAGAGTACCAGCTTAGTAGCGTCATTTAACTTAAGTTTCATATATCTGTCAAATTTACTGCCCATTCTATATGAGTAACTAGAATCTCTACCTACAGCGAGACGCCATACTCCCATAAGAAGCGGTTGTTTGTTTTATAAGGAGGGGCACTAACTCTCTGCCAACCCACTTGTTGACACGTATGGAGCACATATGGGTTGGTTATATGGTTACCACCCAGCACTGTAAATTTCCTGGCTTACAGGAAACCACTGGACTTACTATCTGAACACCGAAAAAAGGCACACATTGCACTAATAATATCTATTGGTTTTAACCTGACAGACTGTGATATTCAATACACAAAACTAATGCAGCAACTTGCCATGAAACCCAGAACAGGGTGCAGTACTACAATAGTACCAGTAAACTGTGTTGCAGTACAATGTTGTATTTCATTACTTTTTTTTTTACAGTGCAGATACTTAATAGTTACCAGTACATGCACCATACCATATCCTTGTATTTTCCAGAATGTTTGAGTGCAAGGTGAGGTGGAGTGGAGTGAGCCACATCACACCTAATGACTACCAGCAGGTCACCCTACTTGCAGCATTCTATCTGCTTAACCTATACTCAATCTGCCCACTCTCTACCCTGCTTGGGAATAAGCTGTGCTCCACATTTAGATATGTCTAAAGCAATTCACATACAAGTACAGTAGGCTCCAAACCTATCAATTTTTTATGGTAACCATTATGAAAGAAAAACAGAACTGTACATAATTTTTTTTTAACCATAACAAAGGATGGAAATTTCAGATCCATGAGGAATAATAAACTGATATCATCAACTACATTATATTACAGTAGTCTTCTGTTCTCTGGATAAGTAGAATACAGCAAGTTTTTCTTAGCACCTTCTCTGACATTCTTTTCTGCTACTAGATGTATATAAAATAATTGAACGTTTGCCTGTTAAAGTTCCATTGTTACTTATAAAACTGACTTGCCATTTTTCCTAATCCACAGTACAGTATTACAGAGTGACCCAAAATGAGTGCAACTCATAACACTAGGAAGACATAGGGGCATCACTTGCAAGAAGCAATGGTTCCAGCAGAATAAGGCCACCCCACACACTTCAAACCAATCGTTGATGTGGCTGCGGCAATGATTCGGGGATTGACTGATCAGTAGGTGTGACCCTGAGTGGGCCCCACACTCACCCAACCTGAATCCCCCAGATTTCTATCTGTGGGGTTATCTGAAGGATCATGTTTATGAAAACTACCCCCAGACAATCAGAGCCCTGAAAACAGAAATCACGGCCCATACAGAGCCATCCCAAGAGAGAAGTGTGTCCGCGTAACCGACAATTTCGCAATCAGGAGTGCCGGCAACGTTGAAGTGACCATTTGGAACATATTTTGAAAGTTCATAAATAGACCATTCGAACTGCAGAACCTGAACTTTCAGTACTGTTTTGTTATCACCTCAGCGTAACATGAATGCAAAAATAAAGCAAATTTCTTATCAGTTGTATAAATGACACATTTTGACACATTTCTGTGGACTGCATTCATTTTGGGTCAACCTGTAATGTTATTTTTTTTTTTTAAAGGTAACAATACTGGAACACATCCCTCTTACAGTAAGGAATGACAGTGAATATAAACAAGTTTGAACTGATGATTGTTTCACAGAAATTTTACTATTTCTGGATAAGCAGTTCATGATGCTGAAGATTAATCTTCACCTATGTCAGTCATTAGCACTGGTATTTACTTGTGGCTTTACTTGAATAACAATGAACTGATGATTGTTTCACAGAAATTTTACTATTTCTGGATAAGCAGTTCATGATGCTGAAGATTAATCTTCACCTATGTCAGTCATTAGCACTGGTATTTACTTGTGGCTTTACTTGAATAACAAGTTGTTGCCTAAATCATATTTAGTTATCTGATCTTAATCATACATATCTTGTATGGTACTGTATCTGTTCTTCAAGTTTTCTCTCTAGTCTTTACTTGTCGGTATATCTTTCTTTGGTACTGATAACATACTTCCTCGATACTGGTTGCATCTTATTACGACTGAATGAATAGGACACTAAATACAATCTGATATTTGTAAAATGTTCACTTTTTGCTGGTCAGCGTTTAAGCAGTTTACTGAACCTGTACTTTATCAGTAATAAATGCATCTCCCCCCCCCCCTTTTTTTAACAAGTACAATTAAATTATTTTGATTTTCCCCATTTGTTTTATAGCAGTATATAGACATTTAGACAGTACATGAGTTGGTATAGATGACACTGAAACAGCTGTTTTCACTGTTATTTACATCATTATTTCTAAACATGGAACATCATTGACCATAAGTACAGGGATCCTTACAGTTCTATGACACCACCTCCTGCACATATTGTATATCAGTAGTTTATAACTCTTAGGATAATTTCTTACGTGAAGTGTTAAGAAACTGTATATTATTAGAGTGGTTGTGAACAGTTCATTACCACTGTGTTACAACTAATCATTAGTGTACATTAAACAATTACATATACCCTGTACTTCTTATATAAATCAAAAATTGACTTGTGATGTTGTACCGAGTGCAGCTTTCGTACAGCAAGTCCTTGTTATCCAGTAAGTAAACTGTTTAATTTCATTTTTTGCTCTTTCATCCACAATAAAATAATGAAGCACTGCCTAATAAAGGGTCAATATTTAGAGTACAGTACTGTATTTAACAGGCTCCTTTTGGGGGGACAGTTTTCTCCTTTTTGCCTGCACATTTTTGTTGTGTTGATTTTTGTGGTAGGTGGGGGCGCTCACCATCCACTCACTCGATGTAGTGCTGCTCTCGGGTGTCTGCCCTTTCCTCTCCTCCATCCTTCTTTCCTTCAGTCCTCTTCTGTCTTTCTTTCCTTCATTCTTTCCTTGTCCTTCTGCCTATGGGTGACTTTACACTCCCTCTTCTGTCTTTCTTTCCTTCATTCTTTCCTCGTCCTTCTGCCTGTGGGTGACTCTACACTGAGTGGCAAGCCAAATGGTTTCCTGTATACCAGGAAACCATTTACTATGCTGGGTGGTAACCATATAACCAAATTTTGGTGCCTGATGGTTTAGTGGGTAATTACGGCCAGAGAAGGTTTATATCCACGGGATGGTTGGGGTTTATTGCTCATGTAATGCCACTCAGGGATGAGTGAGGCTGGTCACTCTCATCTTAAATGTCAGGACCAGCTTGCCTAGCCCTGGGCTCCTACGCTTCTCTGTGTGGCGACATAGGATTGGATAATGGATGGAATGGAATGATTGATTTGTTGCAGGTTGTCTGAAATGTGTTTAAAAAAATTATACCAACATCACCTAACCAAACTGAAAACATTACGTCATACTGAGATGGCACTACTTTGTCACTGCTACAACAGATGGAATCCATCCTCTCACCAACACTTGTCCCCTTCAACATATACATCATACAGGGGTAGATGAGATTACAGTACTTTGATTTCTAAAAACACTTCTGTCCACCTACAACATCAAACTGACCTACAGAGAGAGAGAGGGAGAGTGAAAGAGAGAGAGAAAAACTTAAATATGTATACAGTATATTTAACAATATCAATATACCTTAACGTGTTTCTCCTAACGCTTCCCATCACGTCCTCAATCACACCACAACGCTCCTTCACTTCTTCATTTGTTAGTCTGTCTCTCCATGTGACTCCACATGCTCCTCTCAAATAACTCATTTCCACTGCTCTCACTCTTGACTTCTGTCCTTCCAACAGGGTCCAAGCTTCACTTCCATATGTCAGAGTTGGTATCACAATACTGTCATGTAACAACTTTTTCACTTCCATGCTCACCTCCCTGTTTCTTATCACTGCTTTCAACGAACCAGCAACCTTCCTTCCCTGCTGTACCCTTTCGAGCACTTCACCCTCCAGACTACCATCCTTACTCATCACACTGCCCAAGTACTTAAATTCACTCACATTCTCCAT
>JAGKTI010008025.1:0-21233 GCA_018397915.1 Birgus latro | reverse complement strand
AGTTTCCAAACACTGCCCTCTCTCACTAGGGCCGCTCCAACATCCACTGCCCGACCTTGTATCTCTTTTATAACCCCATCCATATACAGATTGAACAACCATGGAGACATGACACATCCTTGTTTCAATCCAACCTTCAAATGGAAAGATTCACTCAGTTTGCCATCCACACGCACTGCAGCCTTAGCACCCTCATACATACTCTTCACTGCCTTCAACAACTTCCCATCCACTCCATATATTCTTAATACCTTCCACAAACCTTGTCTATCCACCCTGTCATATGCTTTCTCCAGATCCATGAAGGCTGCATACAACTTCTTGCCCTTCTCTAGAAACTTTTCCACTACGGATCTAAGAATGAATATCTGGTCTACACAACCTCTTCCCTTCCTATATATATATATATAGGTATACCCTGGCTTAACAATGTAATTGGTTAAGTAAAAACCCACCGCTAGATGGGGCATCGTATCTCCGGGTAGATTTAACATATATGGGGATCCATTTTGAGCCTTGGGTTCCCCCCCTCAACCAAGTCTTAAACCTACCCAAATGAGTCCAAAAACAAGTTTTTAGCTCACCTAAACCTGCAAGTACCTTTAAAACAAGCTAAACTAAGCCTAAAAGCAGTTTATAATTCACCCAAAAATAAAATCTGCAAATCGTCACACATAAGGCTGGAAAAAAAATCAAACTTAGTAAACTGTACCCCCAAATGATAATGTTCACCCCACCTATGGCTAAATTACATTAATCTAAGTCTAAAAACAGTTTATAAATCAACCTAAACACAAAATTTAAGTCTAAAACATCAAAATCGATTAAAAAAAAACAAAATCCATCGTTAAACCGGGGTTTGGTCATCATTAGGTGGGGTATGGTGGTATTTCTACCCCCATTGCTAAGCCGGGGTATCGCATCTAGGAGTACTGTATCTTGGGGTATACCTGTATTCTGTATACAGTAAGACCTCACTATAATGGACTAATTGGGGCTCATGCCAGTCCGAAATATGCGATTTTCCGATAAAAGCGACATCCGGACTTACCTCTGCTAATCCGGACTTTTTCCAATATATCAGACATTAGTCCGGATTGCATCAGTGGTCTTCACCACCATTGCAGTATTGTACTGTGTTATACCTTCACTACATTAATTAAATGGTATAATAATACTGTACTGTGCACTGAAAAACATGTCTTTTACTTGTCTTATTGTGGTGAACATAGCTGAAGTTGTCAGGCAGTCCGGACTGCTTTCTGGCTATATCGGACTTTTTCCGATATATAGGAGTTTAGTCCGGCAGCTCCTCGAGTCCGATAAAAGCGAATTCCAGGTCTACTGAAGCCCGTTATATCGAGGTTTTACTGTATATCTATCTGCCTATTGTCAGACGCCTCAATCCCGTAAGGGGCGGCAACAAACAAATAGCCTCCACGTCGCCCTGTCCAACACCATTTCACTGTCCTGCTCCCAGCTCACACCCTCCTCTCTCATATACCTCTCCACTCCAATCCTCTGTGACTCCAACTGCAGCTGATGGTTGAATGAATTTTCTTATGTTCTAGACTTGGAAATAAAACTAAAAATACAGTACTGATATTACTACCAGTATATTTGTTAAATAAAAATATTACATTTTATAGTGGCACTAGCTGATACACCAAAAACATAACAAATTTAAATGGAATTACATGGAAACCATATTGCAATAACAGATACTGTATTAGAAATTTCATCAAGTACTTAAGACAGTACTGTACTGATACAAAGGATATACATTTACAAAAACTGCTTATGAATGTACATTTTTCTAACATCAGTTTATCTGTGGAAAAGAAAAGAACAGTGCTTTAGTCCTGTGCAGTATGGCACTGGGAACTTACTGTTACATAAGAATTATTAAAATCTTCAGTCCAATGACATACTTTTGTACTGTATCTTATTCCAGTAACCACAAAAGTATTTTATTGTAACAGACTGGAAGGGTTAAATATACCCTTCATTCACTCTTCACAGCTGAAGGTTCTCTCCAACTTACTAAAATGGCTTGGTGAGAGCATAAATAAAAAGCCATTGGTTGAAGGAGTTATAATGCAAAGTCATAACAACAATAAAAATATTGGATGTTTATTCATTAGTTCATTTTCAGTGTTCTATGCCTACACACAATGTTGCAGCAAACCATGTAAACTAGGGGAGAAAAAAAAAAAAGGCTAACCTATGGCAACAAGAAACACTAACTTTTAAATCATAAATGGTATACAAAGGGATGCTCATAAACAGTACTCCACTACAAACTAACCTTGAGGTGAAGCAGGCTGACTGCAATATATAGGCAAGCATTATATACTGAGTACTGTACAGGGATGTATAAACATTATCAAATTAAAAATAACTTACTGAGGGCTGGGGTTTAAGACATCAAATCCATCAAAGTCATTGGCTGTCTTCACTCCAACAATGAAGAAGAGGATGCTCTTCACCAGCGACCTGAAAACCAAACCTCTTAATTTCCACTGTGGGAACAACATGTACATGATAAATTTAAGCTGCTTAATGGTACTGAAAAATGGATGCAATGCTATGTTCCAAACAACTATTTAAATACTGGGTAATTATCAGAACAACTTTGCCTCTGTGAGCAAGTATTTGCTATATTAGAATGTTTTTTAAATCAGATTCTGCACTGCTTTTTCCTAGAATATACTGGTTGATACTTGAATAAACCCATCCTAACCCATAAAGGCAGTGTTGCTCCAGATTACCAAAAACTGCTTCAAAAACATATACAAGATGAAGTGCTGTTCAAATAAATTATCATTAAATTTGTTATATCTGACAAAAAAGAAGCAATTTCCATTTAGCTACCTAAAGGACAGATGCAACTCAATGTTTAACTACAGTACTCCAATTCCCCTGACTGCCTCATATCCGCAGCACTAAATATTCAGTAACAAGATAACTATTTTACAAGTGCCTGTTCGTGTTTATTCATACCAAAATCTGGAAATCTAGACCCTGGGGATCAGCCCTCATGACTTGGCTGATGCTGGACTTAAGGCTATCCCCCAGATTCATGTAATGCCATTAAACAGATATTTTGCATATCAGGGTGCAGATGCACATTGTCCACAAATAGGTATAAAGAAAGTTAGTAAACTTACATGGAATATAAAGCCATATACTGAGTAAATGCACTAAAAATTGTCAGCACATGATTGTTCGACAATTAAAACTAAGAATTACACATTTCACTTCTTACCACTTGAACGGGTCATTATAAAAATTCATGATAGCACCCCTGACACCTCCTCGCTCAATACGGCGGGGTTCGGGGGCGGCAGGCATAATTTTAAACATGGTGGGGATTTCTTGAATCAGACTAGCTTGCCGACACGACCCACACAGCTCGATGTAAACAACAAGAAGGGCGATGGCCGAACTCGTCACTGGGATTGATTCCCTTACCAATGGACAATCTAAATACGTCGGGGTCTTTCTGAAGCAAAACATGTCAGTAATATCAGCAACGAGATGCTTAAGACTTCATCATTGAAGTTTTTTTTTTTTTTAAATGTAAGCAACATGTATGAGCTGGAGATCATAAATCAGCAATTTGATGAAAAAAAAAAGTAACGACTGTAGGCATGAACAACTTCCATAAGCTGCATAATCAATATGAGGCATTTGTGTTTATATTTCAGGTATTTTTTCACTTTGTTAAAATTAATCACATGATTTATAAATATTTTTCACCCAGCCCCCCGAAAAACACACACACATTCTCACACACATGCTGATTTGTGAATTTCGTCTCCCAAAATCTACTCTATCTCAACAATACTGCATAAGCAGCAGTGTTCATCATATTTACTTACGAGCAAGTTACAACCTCCTAGTTTACCTACGGCCGCTAGAAATATTTCTGTGCATCCGAACACAACGTTCCTCATCGTAACTTTCACCATATGAAATCAGCAAAACATAAGCTGAAGTGTTACCATCGTTACTCCACACTTGTCAGATGCCCGGCGAAAGCATTTCAATAAACTGGGACGCTTAAGACCCTACTTAAGTAATTTCTCATCACAGTCATCATCGTTGTCATGACAGTCTTAATACCGCTACTTCCTAAAAGTTCTCCAATGCTCATTGTAAGAAATTTCTATAGGTAAACAGGAACTCACTCTTCCTTTTGTTGTATACTGTATGCGCTGTTATATAATGAGGAAGAAATATCTGTAGGTAACGAGGAACGCTTGAGGCTCGGTATTAATCAGTCATACGTCGTAATAACAATAATGATCATTACAATCATAATACCGTCTTCGGGTGAGACGGGAACCAGAAATAAAACAGCGAAAAACACATAGGCAGATATCTCAAATGAGTGCCTTGTACACAGTATCTAGGGAAAGCCATTCTAGGGAAAGAAAGTACTCTTTGTCTAAAAAAAAAAAAAATGCTTAGAAAAGAACACATCAACAACAAAATACATACGGTATGGGATATTGACAAATTTTTTCCATAAGATTGTATTCCAAGTAGTTGAGAGAGAGAGAGAGAGAGAGAGAGAGAGAGATGTTCTAGATGGTTGCGGCCTCCTGTCAAACTAGGAAATAATGTCGAGAGAAGTGATGCAGTGTGGTGTGGTAGGGATTGAGGTGTTGTGTGATGTGGTGGGGGTGGGGGTGTAGTGTGATGTCTGCTCAGGACCCTTCTTCTCCTTCCCCTCCCTCATCTTTTGCTGCACCCACGTATACCAGTGACAAAATTGTAATACTTCAAAAGAGGCGGCATTGCGATTCAGTACAATGTATTTTTAGCGTAATTATAAAACTATGATTTTGGTATTTTAAAATGAAAGGATAAATCATCTGACCTTTCTCAGTTTAGTTTTTGATCTTATAGAGCGATATCTCAATCGCAAAGTTGTTTTTAAATGACGTCACGTCCGCGTAAAGAAATGGCGGATTCGCGGATAGGTGAGATTTACTATTTTAAATTATTTAGCAATCCTAGGAGGGTATTAGTTCATTTTGTTTAGGTCTGCCATGCCTATTGGATTATATATTACTTCTCTGAGTATCAGAGTCTTCATAATAATACGTTTTGATCATTACGTCTGAACGAAGAGTACTACGGTACAGACGTCCGAGTGTGACTGGGTTTGTCAATAATAGTCAAACCTTTTGTTTCTGGAGTTTTCATTGAAATTTGCACTTTCAGAGCTGAATGGGTTCATCAAGCGATATCTCCTTTTGCAATTAGTGAGTGCATGTTGGTGCAGCAATATAATAGCCAATGAGTAACAGGAAGTCTTGACAAGCTGTGCAAAGGAACTGGACAAAAGGGATTCACCTAAAAGCACGGGGATTATATTTGGCTGACACTGAAGGTGGAGTGAGTAAGAATGTGTTTGCCATGTGGGGTGTGATGCGAAGTAAGGTGAATCTGGGGTATTTCATAGTAAGTTTATCCAGATTCACTTTCCCAGTATAACCCAGAGTCATTCTCCATACTACCGCTCACTAACAATGTTCTCTCACTATGCACGTAGCTAAACCTTCTTTTACATAAGTCAGTTCAGCTTATGGCTCCACCCTCCAGGTGACTTGAAGTAATAATTTTTTTATTAGTGTTATTGCTTTCTACCAGTCTTGCAGAAGAAAGATGGGTGGGGGAGGTGAGGTGGTGGACCACGGTGGGTGGGTGAGAGCTTTCTGTAATATCCTAGTGTACGTTAGTAGTCAAGCCACAGTTAGAGGAGCAGCCTAGCATTTACCAACCAGCAAGCCTTATTTCTTATGTTCTAATACTGTATCATTCCTTCAGCCCCCCTGCCACACACACTACTCAGTGGTGTGGCCCTGGTGTCCCAGAATGTACCAAACTGGGTAATACTAATTGATATTTTGTAGATAGCTGTTTGATTTTCTATTTTATGCATGCTATTACAGAACAGTTTAATGCACCGCCAGGAAGACCTCTTGGAGGGAGGGGGTTAGAAGGTCTTCATTAATACCTTTATTTTATTATAAATACTTCATTTTGAATACTGTATATTGCTGTTTTCTGTAGGTGATTTTCTTAGTTTATGGTATTCTTCTTGTATATTGCTGTTTTCTGTATGTGATTTTGTTAGTGTATGGTATTTTTCTTGCTATAAAGAGGTTAATTCCATCAGAATAGTGATATCTTGGATAATATGTAGCAGAAGCCAGAACTGGATTTCAAGGATTTTAAAGTGCTGTATATTTACCGGTACATCACAACATTAGGAAACACTTTTCTTCTATTACACTTCTGTTGCAAATGAATAATAAAGAAGTTATTAGGTAGTATGCTAATTTGTGTGAGCTTACCCCCTTCCACTGTCTCACTAGTTACCTTCCTTAGAACTGAACAGAACCAATCAGTGCTTGACTTCTGAATTTACACTCAATCAGAGGGCTCTAACTCTCGCACCAGAACACAGCTAGGATTTGAAATCAGCACAGTCATGGCTGTCATTGTACGCATGTTACTGGAACATTCTACGTATTAATTGATATTTCGTGTTGATTTGTTCTTGACACCCCAACAAGATTTGACCAGCTTAGGGGAGCCCCTTACTGATAAACAGTTAATGGAAGATACATGTATATAATCACTCCATTTCAAAATGTCTTGTAAATTGCCTAAATTTGTCTAGTGATAGCAAGATGAAAGTAAAAACTGTGTCATTGTAGTCATAGGAAAGCAATGGTACAAATTGCAGGAAAGCGTACATTAACTAATGATGAAAACTTTATGACAGATGTTATCTTTCAAAATTGTATAATTCATATATGACACCTAAATTCTGTGGCAATAGCATTTATGTTACTAAGAGCACCAAGTTAGGTTTGTTGATGTTGCAAGTAGCATCCTACAGGGAGCAGTAGGTCAGTTCAAACTTGAAACCCATTCTTCCCCAAATAATTCTGATTAGTTAGGTTAAAGTAGGTTATATTTGGTTAAAGTAGGTTATATTAGGTTAGGCCATCATGTTAGGTTAGGTTGTCATTACTGTAAGTTAGATTAGGAGGGATGAACGACTAGTAACAGATTGACCAAGTAGCTGAATCAAACTGAAGTCTGACAAGGCACGTTGCCACTTGTCACAGTTTGTATATTAAACTGATGAGGTTGTATATTAGGTGTCTTAATGAATGTAATTACCATATGCATTTCTGCAAGTTCTTGAATTTGTCATGTTGATAATCATGTTAGTGGTAGGTGGTGGCGACCATCATCCACCCACTTGATGTAGTCTGCCTACTTCTTCCTTAGCCTTTATCATTCTTTTTCTGTGCCTGCCCTCCTTTCTTCCTATTTCTCCTATATTTCCTGTCACTTCTTACTGCTTTTCTTTCCTTTACAGGTGGCATTACATTGAGTTACAAGCCAAATGGTTTCCTGTAAGCCAAGAAACCATTTACAACGCTGGGTGGTAACCATATAACCAAACCATACGTGCTCCCTACGTGTCAACAAGTGGGTTGGTGGAGGGTTAGTGCCCCTCCCCTTAAAAAAAAATAACTCAAAGTCAAATGGCCACCCCTTACGGGATTATGGTGTCTGGCAATAGATAGATAGATAATCATGTTATAGTTTACTGAAGAAACATTTACTGTAGCTATTATTGTAAATTCAGTATGTAGGAGCTCCTGCTGTTTCACCAATCATTACCATATAATAACATTGTGGTTTGCATTTTTTTTTCTTCAGTTTCCTGGATGATGCTTTTTCTTGGAAGGAACAGTATGCTGGCCTGTGGCCTTTGGTTCCTTTTTCCTTGCATAAAAAAAAAAAAAAATAATGTAGCCTACACCACCACGACAACACGGTTTCTACATGCACTTCTCACTTTACACCCAAAATGATCACATTTATACGGTACCTATGTGTGAGGCTTTTTTATGTCTTTATTTTTATTTTTTTTTTTTTTTACATAATGGCTTTATGGTAGTATTTACCATGTGTTCTATGACATTTTCTTTTAGATTAAAGAAGGAGGTTTCTGTGTATCTTTATTGGGGTCATGTTCATCCAAAACCCATCAGAAAAACTGTATGGAAAAAAGTTGAACTAAAGTAAAAAAATAAATTAAAATCTGTAGTTGATAAGGACAGCTCAGTTCTGTAATAGTGTTCCCTTGTATGCAGATCTGAAACTCTCCAGGACCCCTAAAACACAGCTTGAATGTATACCGTATAGCCTACAGTAATTGAGCTGATTGCCCATGTAAGGTTTGGCAAGCTTGCCATTACAATACATACATGTTGTTAACTTCTCTTTATCATTGCAGGTACCACAACCCACCCCACCATGGACTCCAGTAAACACAAGGTGGGTATAGCACATTTATTCATACCTGACAGAAATCCCTAACCCCTCCGAACCAAGTTAATGGCCAGATGTAATCAAGTGTTGATTGATCAGTAACCAAGGAGATTCATTCCAGCCTAATAACTAAGGCTTAGATGTCATTCAGTTGTAACTCACTGTAGTATTCAAGTTGCAGGAGTGACCCAGTTCCATCAGATGAAAAAAAAACACTGCAGTACTGTACCAGAGTACTGTAGTGACGCTGATAATAATGATATAATAATGATAATAATAATAATAATAATACAGTAAGACCTCACTATAACAGACTAATTGGGGCCCAAGCCAGTCCGAAAAATGCGAAATTCCGATAAAAGCGACATCCGGACGTACCCCTGCTAATCCGGACTTTTTCCGATATATCAGACATTAGTCCGGATTGCATCAGTGGTTTTCGCCACCATTGCAGTATTGTACTGTGTTATACCTTCATTTCGTTTTTGAAGGCTGCAACATGCTTGCATGCATTGGCCTTTTTGGATTGGAGCGTGTAGCATTTTATGACCGGATGCCCTTCCTGATGTCTACCAATGACCCTTGGGTGGATTCGATCCTCTGACCCTACGGCCAGAGCGGAGCGCTCTAACCCACTGAGCCACTACATTAATCAAATGGCATAATAATACTGTACTGTGCACTGAAAAACATGTCTTTTACTTGTCTTATTGTGGTGAACATAGCTGAAGTGGTCATGCAGTCCAGACTGCTTTCTGGCTTTATCGGACTTTTTCCGATGTATAGGAGTTTAGTCCGGTAGCTCCTCGAGTCCAATAAAAGTGAATTCCGGTCTATTGAAGTCCGTTATATCGAGGTTTTACTGTAATAATAATACTGTACTGTGATAGAAAGTGTTAGGAGAAATGCATTGAGGTGGTTTGGCCACATGAAGAGGATGGAGAGCGAGAGACTGATGAGGAGAGTGTTTATGAGTGAGATGGAGGGGGGGGGAGGGAGAAGGGAGGCCAGGATGAGGTGGAGGGATGGAGCAGAGAGGTACCATATATGAGAGAGGGAGGGTGTGAGCTTGGATCAGGGTAGTGAAATGGCAGGAGGCAGGGCGACATGGAGGTGCTTTGTTTGTCTTCACCCCTTACGGGATTTGGGTGTCTGGCAGTAGATAGATAGATAATAATAATAATGATTCATCCATCCATCATCTAATCCTGTGTTGCCCCTTGATGAGTGAAGGAGCCTGGGGCTGGTCCTGACATTTACGGTGAGAGTGAGCAGCCTCACTCATCCCCAAGTGGCATTATGTGAGCAATAAACCCCAACCACTTCTTGGATGTAAATCTGGTTGGAGCTCCTCAGTTACCCACTAAACCACCAGGCACCATAGTTTGGTTATACGGTTACCACCCAGCGCAGTGATTGGTGTCCTTGTGTACAGGAAACTATTTGGCTTGTTGCTTGGTGTAGAACCGCCTGCGGACAGAAGGAAGAGGAAAGAAAGAATGACATAAGAGGAAGGAAGAGAGGAAAGGGCAGCCACCCGAGAACAGCACTACATTGAGTGAGTGGATGGTGAGCGTCCCGACCTACCTAATAGGGATAATCATATTGATAATAATAATTATCCATCCATCCATTTATTCATTTAACCACCAACCCACCCACCCATATCCTAATTATCCCATCAGGTGCATAACAATAACAACAATAATAACCTGTTTGCTTTTGTTGTCTGCACAGGATGCAAGTGGTGGGGAGGACAGTAAGGAGGTGGAATCAGGGGAGGCGGAGTCTAATGTTGACGCTGCTTCTGCTCCACCCTCCAGTGCTCCATCCTCACAGTCACATGGTCAGTGCTAGGGAAGCTGTTCTGTCAGTTTAGATATGTTTTTTGTGAACTGAGGTAGGATACTATAGCTATTTCTTCTTGTTAATCACGGGAAGCAGATTCTAACGCTGTCATTGCCTTTTTTTCCATCCTTTGGTATGCTGTCCTCAGACAGTCTCATGATCAGTGCTAAAGATGCTAACGTCATGGTTGAGATGTGTTTCTCTCTCTCTCTCTCTTTCTCTCTCTTGCAAGCATGGGAGGGATGGTGGAGTTTGTTTTTGATATCACCATCATCATCATCATCTGGACCTCCTTTCCCCACCCTAGGTTAGGGTGAGGAGTAGCAGTGTCCAGACATCCCAAATTTGCCTTGTCCAATGGGCCACGCTTCCAATTGATATTAATATGCAGTAATTTTTTGCAGTTTTTGCCAGTATCCGTTTTACATGGTTTCTTAACAACCCTAACCATCACTTAAGCAGGAGAGTAACTGTGTAAGGCAAGGAGGATTTTGTGCAGTTGTGGGGATTCCTTACTTTCATAAGTGCTGAAACCCTCAAATGGAGCAGTACCATACGATAGTTGACTCATTGAGCTCAGGAATGCCTTATTTTTTTTCTTGTCCTCTCCTTATGATCGAAGTCAGGTTACAATATTCTATTTTGGACTGGATTTATTAGATATGGTCTTAATATATCCCATCTACTTAAGAGACCTTCCTGAAATTGAATAGAATAGTCTGGTAGTTGCAAGAGTATGAAGGATGTTACTTGGATTTGAAGGGTTAAAACAACTTGGAGTATTGAGGTGGTTCCAAAGAGTGCCATATTTACCAATGGCTGTGGGGTAACAGTGCACAACCAGATAGAGTCTTCATCCTCCTCCCATCATGTGACAGATGAGTTGGAAGACTGTGCTTTATGGGATAGCAATAGAAAATGTAATCTAATGGTCTTTCAGAGTTATATGGAGTTGAAAATTTATAAGACAGTTTATGGCTGGGAGAAAAGGGGAGGGCGATTAATTTACAGGTGGTGGAAAATTAGAAAAGATGACTATGGTATCTGGGACAAGGATGTGAAATGGAAAGGAATTATATAACCAGAGAGAGAATAAAAGGCATACTGTGGTAATCTTGCACATCTTGTTGTCTCACAACCTGTTTGTAGATTAGTAACTTGCCTACCTCCTCTCCCCTCGTCCCAGTCTCTAGTGTCTGGCTTTCTCCTCACCTTATCATTCTTTTTCTTTGTTTTTTGCTCAGTTTTCACCTTGTCCCCACACCTATTTTAGCTTTCTTTTCTTCCTTTGCCCTACTTTTTTAGTCATCCCCCACTTAATTCTCTCTCATCTTACCATCTTCCCCCCACTCCCCTCTGTATCATCTCTTCATCTCCTGGCTCTCCCCACCTAATTCTTTCCCCATTCCCCATCTTCATATTTTCTCCTCCTCGCTTCTTCCTTTTCAGTCTACTCCACTTCATTATCTTCCCCTCTGTCCTTGCCTCATCCTCTGGTGTCCCATTTCTCTTACCTCCCACCATGCATAGCAATCCAAACTGCTCTTATGCTCACTCAGGTGCAGTATTTTGTGAGCTGTGTTTGTGTGAGGTAGGCATGTACAGTATACAATAGTATCGGTATAATTATGTGGACTGTAAGTGTTTCACATTTATTTATGACTTGGGTTTTTGACATGTATAAGTATACATATTATTCTTTCCTTGTCCTTCTGCCTATGGGTGACTTTACACTCCCTCTTCTGTCTTTCTTGCCTTCATTCTTTCCTCGTCCTTCTGCCTATGGGTGACTCTACACTGAGTGACAAGCCAAATGGTTTCCTGTACACCAGGAAACCATTTACTACGCTGTGTGGTAACCATATAACCAAATTTTGGCGCCTGGTGGTTTAGTGGGTAATTACGGCGCTCCAATCGGATTGAGCTGGTGAAGGTTTATATCCAAGGGGTGGTTGGGGTTTATTGCTCATGTAATGCCATTCAGGGACGAGTGAGGCTGGTCACTCTCATCTTAAATGTTAGGACCAACTTGCCTAGCCCCAGGCTCGTACGCTTCTCTGTGGGGCGACATAGGATTGGATGATGAATGAATGAATGCATGAAATTATTATTATTATTATATTTTTTACATTGAATAATATACAGTACTGTATACAGTATTATTAAACGTCCTGTAGCCAATTCATATTTTTACAACTTTGAGTTTTGACATATGTGAATCACACTTTTTTTCTTTTTTTTTCTCAGATTGCCTGCTTTTGTATAGACAGTATGGTAAGTTTATAATACAGTAAAAGTCCTACAATCCGACCACCAGTAATCCGAATATCCCAATTTTCTGATTTTTCACGATCAAATTTTTCGAATTTTCTGGGCTTTATCGAAGGATTCATCTGGCTTGGACTTGCCCTTTGGCCTGGATGTACCTGCCTTCAACTATTTATTTACAGTTCTGTGCATTTATGGTGAGTAAAGAAAAAACAAAAAAACAAACAAACACAATTTTAAGTGTTTATTTAATGATCATGTACACATTTCTAATGTTTTCAGAGGTCCCTCCAAATAGTAAAAAAAAACAGTAGTCCAAAAGACCCTCAGTCCCCTGCCATTCAGGTTACAGGACTTTTACTGTATGTGGTACTATACAGGTGATTTTTATACATGTACTTCTCATTGTAATTCAGCTATGTATTCTAAGATTTCACAGCTTTTTCATTCCAGTTGGTACTGCAAATTCAGGGAACTGGCAGATCAGCATTATATGTTGAATTGGAACTTGTATCATCTTTCTGAAATTCATGTTGAACTTGCAACAAAAAAGAATACTGTATCAGAAAAGGTGACATAATGAGGAATTATGAACTGAATACATAAACCTGTACTCGGGAAAGGGGATATATTGTACATTAATTACTGAAACATGTGTTGGTACTGTATTAGAACATGTCTGATCTTTTATTACAATTGCTGACTGCTTTCTGTAATTTAGGATGTAAGCTGAGCACATCTAACAACTATCGGTATTTCGTAAGTGTAAGTCAGAAATTAGTTACTTGACATCCTCTTTGTGTTGTCAGTTTGGTGTGTATGAGCACTACTGTATGATAAATGTATAATGTGCTCTGTAGGTTAAGTTTATAATGTACTATGCAGGTGATGTTTATAATGTACAGTGTAGGTGATAATGTACAGTGCAGATGATGTTTGTAATGTACAGTGCAGATGTGTATAATGCACTGTATAGGTGATGTGTATAACCTACTGTGCAGGTGATGTGGGTGTGAGTGGCAGTGAAGGTGGCAGCAGCAGCAGCAGCAGCAGCAGCAGCAACCGCAGCAGTGGTGTGGGTGGTGGGAGCCTGTCTAGCACTGGGATGGGGAACCCCTTTGCCCGGGCCGCCCCTCAGGGCACTTGGTCCAGCGAGTCAGAGCAGCGTCCCATCCTTGCCCCGCCCCGCCTCAGCCCCGCCTCAGACACAGGTACAGGCAGTTATCATTGTAAATGAGGAGTTCCAAAATATCCAGGGATGATGCCCATGATATTGGACATTTTTAATGGGGTAAAATCACCATTTTGGACTCAGCAGCTCCAATTGCATGCATTTGGATCCCCCCCAAAAAAGGAATAATAATAATAATAAAATAAAATAAAATAAAATAAAATCAAATCAAATAAAATACAAGTAAATCCTCCCACCTCCCATAGTAAACTTAGAACAACATATATGGTTTCAAAATAATCAGCTGTCATTGTATTTCGTCCCACAAATATGCAACAAATGATTCCCAGTGGTAGATATACTAAGGTAAGGAAAAGATTGCATCTAGTTGCATCCATTTTGGAGTAACTGTCCAGAATGGCAAGCTTACCCCACAATTGTTAATTTTGTTGTTCTTGTTGCTTTACCGTGGTTTGTCTAGCTGTGTAGACCTGCTGACCACAGGTGAGCAACTGCCTTCATTGGGCCATCCTACAGGTACATACAGTGTGTAGGGATCCAGTGCTCCCTTGTGGTAGATGGTGCCTTGCCAGGGGTGGACCAGGGTCCTTCCCATGGTGAGATGCTGGGAAATATGGAAAGATTTGGTTTCCAGGTGGATGCCATAGCTGCTCCACCCATGGTGCACAGCACCACCACATGAAGTCTCCTTGTTAATGCATCAGCTACTAATCTAAATTGAAGGAAATGTCAAATCAGCTGTATGGATGGAAGTCTGATTATGTACTTATAATCATGCTACACCCAGATGATTATGATCAGTATAAGATTGATCCCTAGCAGCGAAGGAGTCAGTGAGAGATATGCCTAACCCCTTCCATTTCAAAAAAGACTTCTCAGAGTTGAATAAAACTGTCCGGAGATTGCTAGAATAAAATATCATCGAACTGACAGCATTATCCTTTTTGCTCATGTTAAGGCACTTGGGTGTTTTATTCAGGCCAACGTTAGATGATTTTGTTCTTACTGTTAGGTAATATGAATTGTGTAAGTGTGAATGCTTTATGAGAATGATATTTTTATTTGTATAATTACAGTGCTCATGGGTGATTGCCCTTTCCTCTCTTCCTTCCCTCTTTCCTTCCTTCTTTCTGTTTTATTCCCCCCCCCTTCATTCTTTCCTCTTCCATCTGTCACTGGGTGACTTTACACTGAGTGACAAGCCAAATGGCTTCCTGTACACTATTACACCATTTACTACACTGGGTGGTAACCATTTAACAAAATTATGGCACCTGGTGGTTTAGCGCTCCATTCAGATTGAGCCCTTGCAGGTTTATAGCGAAGGGGTGGTTGGGGCTTATTGCTCACATAATGCCACTCAGGGATGAGTGAGGCTTGTCTCATGTTCAGTGTAAAGAGCAACGTGCCTAGCCCTGGGCTCCTATGCTTCTCATGGGACAACATAAGATTAGTTGATGATAAGAAGTTTCCAGATATTGTATATATATGTATTTTTGTCAGCAGTTGGAATGAAAGTAAGCAGCAGTAGCAGCACTGGTGGGGGAGTACTGCGGCCGTCAGCATTAGCAGCTGGGCGGCTGGGTGGGCCAGTGAGAGCGCCAGGGAGTTTCTTCCCGCCACCAGCACTCACAGTCACAGCATCGTCTCCACCACAGCCCACCAAAACAGAATTTAAACTCAAGCCATCAGTTCTGTCATCCTCCGGAAATCCCTTTGCTAGAAGTAAGGCATATGCTTCAGTTAGAGTGGAATATAGAGTACCTTTTTTATGTTCTGAATAAATTATCTTCACATCACCCCCAAGACAGAATTTAAACAAAAAAGCTGTCAGTTCTGTAATTGTCTGGCAACTCCTTTGCTTGAAGCAAGACATCCTTCAGTAAGAGTGGGATATTGAATAAGACATCCTACAGTAAGAATGAAGTATACAGTGAGATATATCTTTCAGTGAGATTAATATATTGAGTAGCTGCGGATTCTTTTGTGTTTTGAATGGTTTATCTTCACTTCAGTCCACCAAGACAGGATTTGGTCTCAAGCTATCAGTTTTATAATCCTATGGAAACCCTTTAGCTAGAAGTACTGGGTAAGACAAGACATCCCTTATTGAGAGTTTGACATGCATTAGATGTTCTTTTTAATCCGTTCATCCAGAGAGTGGTATTGTTATTTCATTGTTGCTGCTATCAAACAGTTCATGTTAAGAGTGCAGCCCAATAATTAAGGGGCTAGTGTATGCTGTTTCTAACCCTGCCAGTTCAAAAAATCTATCTTGGGTTGACTAATATCATCAGAGCTATTGACTAATATCATCTGGAGCTAGCAGGAATAAAGTACAGAGTATGTCATCAAAGTCATTCATAATATTGATTTTTTTATGTTCTGAGAGTTTTAATATAAAATCACTTGTCTTGTAGTAAAGCCTGTGTTTGTATTTTTAGTGTATTCATTTATGTTCTGATTTTTTTATTGTACCACTTGTGTTATAGTTATACCTTTGTTTCTGCTTGTCATTATTGTACTGGAGAGGGATGCCTTCATATGGTGGCATCAATATAACTGGTTGGCTAAGCTGCCTAATTATACAAATAATCCCTCAACTTCTCTATATCCCAAGAGATAGATGGTGGACTGTTGGAGAAGGGCAACCAGCCTGCAGTTGACCAGGTTCATGTTACCAATGAACTTGGGTTACAACTACTGCATTACTACTACTACTACTACTGTACATAGCTTTGTGCTTTTTCTTGATGCATAGTGTATTACAGGTATGAGAGAATCAGAGAGCAAAAGTGATGCTGAGAGTGGGAGCAGCGAACCAGACAAGGCAGCAACTGAACAACGCCTTCCCTCCACCATGGCCAGCAGGGAAGATAAAAGCCAGTCAGATAGTCACACGCCGCCGTCATCCTCTCAGACAGACAGTAAAGCAGCCAGCAATAAGGCAAATACCAGCAGTAACCTCTTCCTTCCACTCGGCAATGGCAATGACAGGTATCTATATCTGTCAGTCTCTCAGTCTGTTTCTTTGCCCATCTCTCTGTTTGTTTATCTAGCTACAGTAACCTGTGTCTGTCCATTTATCTTTTATCAATCTTCTGTCTGTTTATAACCATATTCTAAAGGCTTGAATGATAGGTGAATGATTTGTAAAGCCCATTTCACTGGGTGTGCTGTTGTTAGTTCTTCCACTTCATTGCCTTCTTTTTCTATGGGTCTGACCTCACCCAGTCATTTGGTACGATTGAGGATTGGAATGATGATGATGATGATGATAACTTCCCTTTTTAGATATTTGGATTATAGAAATAAAGTACTATAATTTTCTTTTACTTCTTCCCCAGTTCTTCCAGCCCTACTATAGCCAGGAACAGCTTCATCTTTGGCCACAACCTACAGTCAAAAATTACTGTAAGTGTGCAGGTTTTTATATATATCCATATATAACCAAATTATGGCTTTTGATGGTTTAGTGGGTAATTAAGGCACTCCAATCAGATTGAACCAGTGCAGGTTTATATCCAAGGGGTGATTGGGGTTTATTGCTCATGTAATGCCACTCAGGGATGAGTGAGGCTGGTCACTCTCATCTTAAATATCAGGACCAACTTGCCTACCCTGGGCTTCTACTCTCCTCATGGGGTGGCATAGGATTGCATGATGGATGGATTATTGCATTGTGTATGTAAAAAATTACTCTTGAAACCTCTGACTAGTATTACATTAGGGTAGAAGAGAAGTTGAATTACAGGATAGACTTAGTGGAAACATAGTAGAGTTCAGAGTTATTAGGCACAGTTAGTTGTTATATTATTTCTTGACCCAAATGATCTTTTGTTATACAGGGTGCCACAAATAATGCTGTACTAGAAATTCACTTGCCAGTATCTTATGTGTTAAGGGTATGGATCAGTCTACTGGTGTGTGTGGCAGTGGGAGTAGGATATGAATAAAAACTAGAAGGTGACATTTATAATGCTGATTGCTTAGTCCCTGCTACACACAAGAAATAATCCAGCAGAGTGGAAGAGAAGTGTTTTATATATGGGCCACCCTTTATATCATACTGGTGCAGATTTAGTAAACCTTTTTTTACAATATATACAGAAAGCCCCCTTTATTCCCCCCTCCATATCATTGTTTTCATTATTCCAGCCATCAGCACTGGTACAGCAGCTAAGCCATCCAGTACTCAGAATTACATTCCCAACCTTAAATTGTTTATGGTCACACATTTCTCACATTGTACATATGGTAACTGCATTATGTCTTTGTAATATGATCTTGTCTCCTGAAAGCAGTCACTAGAGTACATGTCAAAATAAGGTGTATACTGTATTGTTATTATTATCATCATCATTATCAGGCTGGTGGTGGCAGCAGTGGCAGCGGTGCTAGTGGTGGATGGGGTGTGTCCTCATCCTCATCTGACCCTTCAGAGACAACTAACGGGGAGAAGCCTACTGGTAATCTCTTCTCAGAAGCTGCATCTGAAGTTTCTAGGGTATGAAGCATTTCATCATGTGCTTTGTCTGTCTGTAAAAAAAAAAAAAAAAATTGTTTCTGTTTATTTGTCTGTCTGTCTGCTTGTCTACTGTATATAAATGAATGTATTTATATAAATGTATTATGCATATATAGTAATGCTGAAGTATTTCTTGCATATGAATGTTTGCATGGTNTAAAAAAAAAAAAAAAAAAAATTGTTTCTGTTTATTTGTCTGTCTGTCTGCTTGTCTACTGTATATAAATGAATGTATTTATATAAATGTATTATGCATATATAGTAATGCTGAAGTATTTCTTGCATATGAATGTTTGCATGGTTGGGTATGCAGCTTGGATCCCCCTTTGACTCTGGGCATAGGCTTTACAGTCCATTCCCTGAGGTCCAGCAGTCCTCATACATAATGCATACCTTCACAGGCCACCACCTTGGTGCCAGCACCCACCATCCATATTGAATACATGCCAGGGTTAGCAAGGGTACTTTTACAACATGTCAATGGGTCTTCTAGTAGGTCAGTAAAGTCTGCTGTAATGAAATTCAGATCCTTAAATTGTTCCCTGTCTTAGCCAGGATTCAAACTCGTGTCAATTGGTACCACAAACCACCTCTTTCCACTGCCTCCCCCATGTTTGCACATGTTTATTTATAAGTCACTGGGTCTGCTGGGTATAGGTCTCCCACTTTCATATTTTTCTCATTCCTTTTTTTTTTCTTTCTAGATCCTTCCAAACTCAGCCATAAGTATGAAAAAGAGACAGGGATGATGATGATTATATGGAGTGTATTTTTTATATACAGATATATATTTTTTGTAGTGGACAGAGGGAGGATCCATAGGAGCATCAGCCACTACCAACGGACAACCTCACACTGGCAATCTCTTCACTGATGCAGCTTCTGGCATCACACAGGTTGGTCTGAGCAAAGTTGAAGGATACAGAGGTATGCCCTCTCACCTTAACTTGGCCTAGAGTTTTGTTCTTTTGTAGCCTAATTTATGTAGTTCAGTGTTGGAAAAAAATATACTGTGACTCAACATTCATTTAATAGTTCTTTATTACTTGCACCATATTCTAGTGTTAATCTGTCATTACACCTCAGTGTTCAAGATACGGAAATGGCAGTTTTATGCCGAATTAGAGTAAAAAGGATATAGTTTTGTACCACATGCTTGAGTTTATCACCAAAAGCTAAATGGAGGTTTTTGACTGTATCTCTTGAAGTAGTATTTTTAGTTGCAACCCCGGGCTCTTCTGGATGTGAATCTGGTGGACTGCAGACTGAAATTGCTCTCCTTTAGTCCACCGCCCTCCTTCAGGACAAAAGGGAGGGAGCTGCGGGACATTTGTATAAGGAGAAAAGAGAGGGAGCTGCAGGACACCTGTATAAGGAGAAAAGAGAGGGAGCTACAGGACATTTGTATAACCAGGCAGTGGAACCATCTAGATATATTTATGTCACCACATGAATACATCCCTCTCCAGCACTTATATCTTGTAGATGTCCCAGGGTGATGGGTGAATAATCTCCCAGAGGCACAAGGGTATAAGTTAGAGATGAGGATTGAGGCAGAGCATCTCATGACATGCACCCCCACCTTTATGTTGTGCCCCATTAATAACAGACTTCCTTACTCCACATCTTTTGCAAATCACATTATTTAGCTGTTTGTTTTCTGTTGCATACAGTTGTCTCCCACTATTCGCAGATTCTTGATTGCCAGTTTCATTTATTCACAGGTTAATAAATCATATCAAAAGACACATGTTTTAGGTGTGTTTTGGGATGATTTCATCTCTCATTTTAATAAATAATCTGAAAATACATTTGAAACAAAGCTTGTAACATCTGGTGATGTTTTGGGATATTATATAGGGATTTTTAGGCTCTTTTAGATAGATTGTTATTTTCACAGGGTTTACTGTTCTGCTGTTTGCCTTCTTTAACACCCACAGATGGTTAGGGACTACTTTACTAATGTAATATTCAACCATAATAATCTTTTTTTAACAAGAGCTGTTGAATCTTGCAACAGACACAAGACAGGGATGGTTGGCGAGGTGGACAGAGCCTGGAAGAGTCTTCCCGAGAGATTACAGAGAAGGAAAAGAGTCAGAAGCGCAAGTTTGATGAGGTGGAAGTAATCACAGGGGAAGAGAATGAATCCAATGTCTTGCAGGTCAGTGCACAAGATTTATTCAGAGTTCTAGAGGAGTGATATTACAGTATATGAATTATTTGAAGTGATCGAAAAACATGATGGTGATGATTTGAAACAGTCTCCATAAACTTCTTTATTAATTTTTAATAATTTGGCCAGGTGCCAAACAGTTTTATTCAGCTTAGAAAAGACCTCCCTGATTTAGGATGTTACAGCCAGTCAGTCATGTTGGACTTTAGGGGAGAAAAAATGGACTGTAATCATCTTAGAAAGTAACCATCTGAAAGAGGAATTTATCCTTGTGAATATGGAAGGAAGTTTCCCTCATTTGAATAAAATCAAATACCGTAATCAGCTCAAATTAAATGACACCATGCTTTATCGTAAAGAATTACACATTGAGAATGGGTATGGAACAACTGATATTTTCTGTGGACTGAGAGCTAAACCAAGTGCCAAATTACATTTTCTTTGGACTAGGAGCTAAACAAAGTGACAAATAAGATTACCAAATAATAATTGGGCTTGAATGATGAGTGAATGGAAGTTTGAGTTAATGATGATTACGAATAATCCTTAAGTTTCCAAGAGCACTTTCAGGGTTAAGAAGCTTCAAAGATGTGCTGTTGTGTAAAGTAACATAAGGATAGTGGTTACTTCTCACTGAAAGTCTGGAATGTGCAAAGGTGATGCACTACTTTACTTGAGTTATGATTTAGGAATTAAAAGTGCAGAATACACTCATTTTTTAACTTTAAAAGACCTTTTCAACTTCACCACTTCTCCTCCCTTGTAGTCCCCTTGTACCCCACTTATCTTCTCTACCTTCTTCCTCTCTCCACTTGTTCTCATCTCTGCCCCTCCCTCTCTCCACTTGT
>JAGKTI010008024.1:0-34897 GCA_018397915.1 Birgus latro | reverse complement strand
TGTGTGTGTGTGTGTGTGTGTGTGTGTGTGTGTGTGTGTGTGTTTATATTTCAGCATAATGAAATCTGGATTACAGTATGAAACAGTATTCTTTTGTTACATCATGCCAATAAACCAAATTGTGATGACTTAACCTTGCATAAAACATTGCAGTTTCGTGCTTGTTGCTCGTGTGGGAATACGTGATGGGTTTTGGTGTGAATTAGGGAAACTACCCGACTTTTTCTCAGGGATACTAATGTATTAGGGGAGGCGGTAGCTCGATCGGTAGAGAGTTGGCTTGCGGTCCCGTGGGACCCAGGTTCGAATCCTCGTTGGTGCAGGGAACAATTTAAGGATTTTTAATTTCATTAAATCAGGCTTTACTGATCTACCAGAAGACCCGCCGACATGTCGTAAAAATGACCCCGCTAATACCAATACACCAGTCCTGTATGAGACAGCCCTAGTATGTATTGAATATGGACGGTGGGTGTTAAGCGCCGAAGTGGTGACATGTAGATTGTAGGAGGACGACTGGGCCTTGATAGCAGGCTGTGAAGCCTATGCCCAGAGTCGGACACATAAAAAAAAAAAATGTAAAAGCTGTGACTGGCTAATGCAATACAGCATGCAGAATAAAGTATGTGGATATGAGGTTCACCACGTCCTTAAACTGTATGGCTGATAGTAAAAGATTACGATAACATATATGTGAAGGCCTCCATAACAGCAGCAGCGGCTTCGCTGTTACCACTGACAGCATTAGTGATGGTTGATATGACACTCAGAATATACAATAGCTAACCTTATATTTTATCATGAAAACACTCACAGTGCTACCGCCGGCATAGTTTATATCAATATTTCCGACGACAAGTATTACATTGTTACGTAAGACATGGTCAATTTGGTCATGCAATAAAATTTCCAGATCACGTTATTACAACTGACATAGTCATTGGCATTGTCATGTCATGCATATAGGTTATATCACCTGAGTTCAGTAATGCAAAAAGTAGTACTACATAAATTAGATTTACCAACGACATTATGCAGCCACAGCAGCCAATATCTCGCTTTACTGTCCCCCTCGCGTCGACACCCAGACCCTGTTACCCCTGTAAAACTGTAACCTCTACGATCATGAGAAGCTCTCGTCATTCATTAACATCCTTTATGCAGCCCCAGTTATTCAGATAGCACCATTTTGATTGGCTAAGATGGATAGCATACGGAACCATGCTGGTATTTCTTTAACATTACATAAATTGAGTAGTATGGCTGATAACTAATATAAAATTATTATCACTATGAATAATATTATCGCCACCCTATCAAAGATAATATCGAACATCGCCACATCGAAAACTTCCTCACCCCATTGCCATAAACCCTATCACCCAAGCCCCCCCTCTTAACTTTCCCAGTCCGAGCTGCCGTATGTCAGTGGGGAAATGTTCTTGTGTCTGGTGCTTCGATTCAAGAGACTGAACCCCAAGCTTCAAGAAGTGATCGATGAGGCGACGGCAATTTTGTTGGCGAGTGTACATAGCTACAGACATAATGCTTGGTTTTTGTACTGCACAATTACAGTAATCTTGCACATTCACTAGCACAGTGAGCACAGTTTTAGGTTCAGGACAAAGAGTCTACTCGTCTGTGCCGGTGTCCTGACTCTAACTGCCCACACCCTTCTCCATCTCAGACTCACTGCCTCTCTTCACCATGACCAGCTCAACTCGAAGCTGTGGTAGGTGCTTCGAAACAGTTTGAACCAGATCCCAACAAAGCAGACAGTTTGACCCTTAAGAAAACAAGTTAGCAAAAGCAGTAAGAATAGTCAGAATAGTAACTTTGATAAATATTCGGTCAAGTGAATAAATGAGATTATCCTACTTTTTTCAATTAACATTGTTCCATCCTAAAGAGAGTGATATGGGGTAGGGCTAATGAGTATAAAATTTACAACTTACAGCTAATAAGTACAATACAATAATCCACTTCTTCAGAACTGGTAAAAGTGGTTATGTTGTTGCCCTTGATGCTGGGTAGTGGTGCCGTGGAACTGTGCGATTACAGCGGACGAGGCCCAACTATACAGGCTGATGTGTGAAGCAAATCATCATGGGCTGCTGAAAAGCATTAAAATGGTAACTTACACAATACTTAGATGATTTCCTAACAGTCTGACAATTAGATATACATGAACTCTTAAATCAATAATTAAATATACGAAATAAAAGTTCTCTGTAGAATACTGTACGTACAAGTATACTCGTATACAACAAAACGTTATTCCATGCATCATAGTATACAAGATGGAACGACAGTTCCTTGTGCCCAAGTAGTTTCAAATCATGTATAAAATGTCACAGCCCTTATATACAGAACATTCTAAAAGACTCATCCGATCCAGCATTGAAGCTACATGATGACAGCTCGAGTGCTGCTGCCATATGGTGTGTGATCATGGACTGTCGTCACCGCCATCTCCAACTGGTGCCATCTCCATCATCTGCTCGAGAGGTCCCATGTGCCCCACTTGAACAGCCATCCTCATGGGTGTCAGTGACGCTGGTTTTGCCTAACACGACCCGAGACAGGAGGTCAGCACCAATATTTGTCTATCTCCTGATGTATTTTTTATGCCCCGCGATATATATCCACCCTATCCATTCATATGCTGATGATTCCACCCTTCACCTTTCCATTCGATTTCCGCAACGTCCACCTCAGCAATTACTTCAACAAACAAGGGATGAGGCTATGGCACACCTAATGTCTGACTTGGCTCGTATCTCTGATTGGGGTAAAAATAATCTTATTTTTAATGCATCAGAAACTCAGTTCTTACATTTATCAACCCGACAAAATCTTCCTCAGGATTATCCACTAATGTTTAATAATTTGAACATGCTTGGGGTTTCATTCTCTCTGGATTTGTCTTGGAAAGAACATATTACATCTCTTGTGAAATCTGCTTCCAAGAGATTAGGTGTGCTAAGCCGACTCCGAACTTTCTTTACCCCTGCACAGTTGTTGACCTTGTACACGGGTTTTATTCGCCCGTGTATGGAGTACAACTCTCATGTGTGGGGAGGCTCCCCACATGCAGCTCTTCTCAATAGGGTGGAGTCAAAGGCTTTTCGTCTCATTAACTCTCTTCCTCTTACTGATTCCCTTCAACCTCTGTCTCTTCGCCGCATTGTCGCTTCCTTATCTCTCTTCTATCGCTACTTCAACGGTCACTGTTACTCTGAACTGTCTGCTTTCATCCCTCCACCTCTATGACGGGACGTATTACCCGTCTAGCAACAAACTCTCATCCCTTTTCTGTCCAGCTTTCTAATGCAAGAGTTAACCGTTACTCCCAGTCCTTCATTTATGCAACTGGTCAACTCTGGAACTGTCTTCCTCTGTCTGTATTCCCTACTTCCTACGATCGCCAGTCTTTCAAACGCAGTGTGTCCAGGCAGCTCGAAATGAATGGATCTTGAATTTGGCTCTCTTCTGTATTGTTTTTGCTTTTTCTTGGAAGGAACAGTATGCGGGCCCATGGCCTTTGGTTCCTTCTTCCTTGCATTAAAAAAAAAATTATATATATATATGGCCGGGACATATAGTGTTGGTCATATCAATCCTGCTATCTTTCCGTCCTTCCGTCCGTCCATCCCGCTTTGCGGTTAGCTCATTTCCGAAGAAACTGTTAAAAATACTTTCATTAAACTTCACACACAGATACATATTGGTGTGAGCATTTCACCCATGCCAAACTTTGACGACCTTGACCTTTCATATGACAATGACCTCACATTTCTTGATTTTGCATTTACCTCATTTTCTTGATAACCCACGGGGGGGCATTCATGTTTTATGGACATACTGTATATCTAGCTATCGAATTCAAACTGCTGGTAATATAAGGCCCATTACATGAGTCGACTGTTGGCAGAATTTGTGAATTTGACCTGTAACAAGGGCATGTGCTGTCTCGAGGGAACATTTTCCTCCACACAAGTAGTAATAAAACTTGTGGACTCCTTCCACAATAGCTAATAGTTCACATTCCACTGTCGAATACTTGCACTCAGCTTTGCTTAGCCTTCTACTGTGTATGCTACAGGACGTAACACTTCACTGAACTCCTGAAGAAGGATGGTTCCCACTGCCTAACCAATGCAACAGTCCATAGAGTTAAGACCTTATTCTTGTCTGGTAACCATAGTATTGGTTGACATCAAAGTGCATCTTTAAGCACTAAGTACGCATCTTGTTGCTCGGCTCCCCCTGTAACTTTGTTGCTGTATCCCCTCATAAGGAGACTGTGCAGGGGTTGTACTAGAGTGGTCTAATCCTTGACAAAACTTTTGTAATATCCACAAAGTCCATGAAACGATCGTACCTGCTTCTGAGTGGTGGGACGTGGAATTTCCTGAATCTTTTCCACCTTTTTTTTTTTCTTTTTTTCTAATACTCACATTTTCCTTCTCCCACTGTATGACCCAGGTAATCCATCTTAGTAACCCCACGTCACATCTTAGTAACCCCACGTCACATTTGCCGCGTTTGAGAGTCGTACTGTGTGGTTGCAAACGCAAAAACACTTTAACAAGAAGACCCACATGCTCCTCAAAGCAAATCATCAACAAACATCTCCACCCCAAGCAAGCCACCTAGAACTTTCATGTACTAATTGAACACAGCAGGCGAATTGGTAAGGCCAAAAGGGAGCACTCTGTACTGGTAAAGTCCATACAGGGTGTCTTGAATGCAGTGATGTGACGGCTTTCTGGGTGTAGAGGAATCTAGAATAATCCTTTGGTGAAGTCCAACTTTGTGAAATACTTCAAAGTTGCAAGGCGAGAAAAAATAATCCTCTGGTCAGGCATGAGCTCTGCATCAAAATGTGCGAAATTTCATCTTTCTGTCGTCCCCATGTATCCTTATGTCATCCCCCTTTTCCTTCACCACAACATTGATGGGCAGTAAGGGCTGGGTGAGAGTTCTATAATGCCATCCTGCTCCATCTTATGCACCTCCCTGATAACGGAATCCACATATCGCATGGGTATAGGGTATGGCTTAGTATGTACTGGCTTTGCATCCCTCAGCTTGATGCGATGTTCCTCCACCTTTGTCACACCTGGTTGGTCTGTGAATATAATACCATATTCCTTGACCACCTGATGGAGAATGAGTTGTTGTTGCTCATCAGGCTTCGAATTTATGGCCACCTCTCCAGGACCTTCCGTTGCCTCTAAAACTGGTGTCATGGGCCAAGTAAACCCTGTGTCCTCGGGGATGATAGTGGTGGTGTATTCATAGTAAATACCAGCAGCTGCCACTTGCTGTTGCTGCCGCTGCTGAAGAGGTGGAGGTGAAGTTTCACTACGACTTTTTTCAGCATATTCACACGAAAGAGTTTGCAGTCATGACCCATGCCAATTATATAACTTACCCCAGACACTTTCCCTAAAACGATTTACAGACCTTTCCACTGAGCCAAAAGTTTGGTGTGACTGGTTGGTAGTGGGATCAGATATTGATTTCCTTCCTTTAACACCCTTCTACGAGCCTTGCGATCATAATGGGACTTCTGTACCGTCTGGGCCTTAAAAGCTCCTTCCTGGTGTATTTCCAAGTAGTTTGGGTAGTTTGGAGACGCTCAGTTAGATCCAGCACATATTGGTAGGATGACGTCACGCTTTGGTCCGCACCATAGAGGTAAAATAAGGGTGGAGGCGGCAATTAGCTACTTTGAGTGAAGGCCGTGCGAGTGAGTGGTCGCCATTCTGTTAGGGGGTAGAGAGGTTCCATGAGAATGTCGGGGCAATGGAGGTCCCTTATTATACCTCCATGGGAGGGACCATGGCGGGACCATTCTTGCAGCAGGTGAGACCAACTTTAGGAATATTTCTTACAGGGAGGTTAGTTAAGCTTCATCATACAAATGGCGAAGCATCTTGGTTTCGTAAGTAATACTATCTTTCTTTGCACTTTTATTCTTCGATTTTGATATACAGTATTACACATGAAGGTACCCTAGGGTAACCCAAGTCCTTATGTGGCATATAAATTATCTTGGCCTATGTTTAAAGGTGATATAGTCAATTTCTTTCTAAAAATTCTATATTAGAAATTGAAACCACAGAAACTAATTGACGCACAGATATCTTGTTGAAAATCCTATGATAAAAATGCTTGCTGAATAATTTTGCTGTAACATTTTGTCATTTAGTGGAGTGGAAAATACCGAATTCAGATCTGCTCAGTTTTTTCTTTGCAACAGGTTTTAGAGAAAACCACAAAAGCTTTAAAGCTGTAGCTTTCCAGATACATAGGTTTGGTCCCTCGTATGATCTGAAAGGAATATAATTCCAGTTAGGCATACAGTTTGCTAGTTCTTGAGACAAACGTAAAATTTACACATCCGTTCTTTGGCACCTTTGTCTTCAGATCCTTTTGATATTACATATGAGGTTACCTTAGGGTCTTCAGATCTTGTTTATATTATACATACATTATATACCATAATGAAAGCATCCCTATTGTGGTTACACAATAACAATAGGTAATAGTTACCTGCTCCTCTTGCGTGGCAGCAATAAGGAGTGACTGTTTATGATATAACAAGATCTGAAGACAGTAAGATAACGTCTTGTGTAACATCAACAAAGGATCTGAAGACAAAAGTGTTGAAGAACACATGTGCAGATTTTAAATTTGTCTCAATAACTTGCTAACTATATGCTTAACTATATCCATATTCCTTCCATATCATAAGAGGGACTACAGCTATAATTTAGAAAGTTACAGCTTTAAAGCTTTTGTGGTTTTCTCTAAAACATGTTGCAAAGAAAAAACTGGGCAGTTTTGAATTCGCTACTTCTTTCACTAGGCTAAAAAAAAAAAAAAAAAGCAATGTATTACGCCAATATTATTCGGGAAACATTTTCATCATAGGATTTATAACCAAATACCTGTATTTCATGCAATTTTTGCAATAAAAATGAGTATATGACCTTCAAAAATAGGTCAAGGTCATTATTTTTTGGCAAGGACTTTGGTTACCATAGGGTACCTTCATATGTAATATCTTCAATTCGAAGAAGAAAATGCAAATAAAAATAATAATCATCATCATCATTATCATCATCATCATCATCATCATCATCATCATAATAATAATAATAATAATAATAATAATAAATAAACTAATAATACAGACGAAAACAATAGCCATCGCCGCCATTTATACGGCGAAGCATAATAATAATACTGACAAAAACATGATGCTTCACCATTTAATTGCGAAGCTTAACTAGTTACCTATTCATTTACTGTGTAACCACAATAAAGAAGCTTTCCATAACTATTTATGAGATATTATATGAAATATTGGCATCATAAACAAGTATGTGACCTCTAAAAGTAGTTCAATGTTATTCATATTTGGAACATGTACAAAGACTCAACTATCTTCCCAGTTCCGTCCAAAGAAAAATTACACCTGGCCAAATACAATGAAAACCATATCTCAGCTAGTGCGTGTTTTAAATTGTCTTTTCCGCTATATATGCGTCAAACTTTGGAAAGATAGTTGTGTCTTTTATTGTACTTTGGTTAACCTAAGGTAGCTCCTTGTTTAATATCAACAAAATCTAAAGACAAAGGTGTGGAAGAACACATGGGTGCATTTCTCATATGTCTCAATAACTGGCTAACTGTAGGCTTAACTGTAACCATATCCCTTTCAGATAATAAGGGCGACCACAGCTATATATCTGGAAAGTTACAGCTTTAGAGTTTTTGTAGTTTTCTCTAAAACTTGCGAAAAAGGAAACACTTAACAGATTTGAATTCGGTACTTTCCACTTAGCTAAGTGGCAAAATATTCAGACAAAATTCTCAGCAAACTTTTTTATCATAGAATTTTTAACCAAATAGCTGTATCTCAATTATTTAGTGAGATATTTCAATTTCATATAGTCTATGCAATTTTGGCACTAAAAATGAGTATGTGACCTTCAAAAATAGGACACGGCCCCACTACTTGGGTTGCCCTAGGTTACCTTCCTGTACACTATCATGAAGATCTAAGAAAAAAAAATGCAAAGAAAAATAATAACTATATTCTTATTGAGTGACAAAAGGAAGGAAAGTACAGTAGCTGGTGTTATAAAGGCAATGATAAGAAACAGAGGCTTGAATGCAGCAGCTGCGCGAGGCTTACACGAAGGAGCGTTTGTGCCAACTTTAACATACGGATGTGAGACTATAGTGTGGCATGAAAATGAAAAGTTAAGAGTATGAGCAGTGGAGATGGAACTGCTAAGGAACGTATGTGGAGTAAAGAGAGTGGATAGGATACGGAATAATGTGATACATGAAAGATGCGAAGTGAGGAAGGCTGTGGACACCAGAATCGAAGAGAGTGTACCGAGATGGGTTGGTCATGTGGTGAGAATGGATGACAATAGTGTGGCGAATAAGGGTATAACTGAGCGAATTGGAAGGAGGGAGGAGGCGAGGTAGGCCAAGAAGAAGGTGGAGGGATATGGTGGATGATTGTGTGAGGAAGAGGGGTAAGGAAGTTGGTGAGGCTAAGGGACTGACAAGAGACCGAGCTGGATGGATGAATTTTGTTCAGAGAGGCGCATAACCAGGGATTTGGCACCCCTTTTTAACGTGACACCTTTCGGATTGGCTCTATCAGATAGGTATATGTGAAGCTACAGAAGGTGGAGAGATTTTTTTTGGTCTATTTGATGGAGCCAGGATTTCGAGGACTTGAATGACGAATGAATAGAAGTGTGGCCCATTGAACTGGGCAAACTTTGGCTGTCTGGACGTTGCTACTCCTCATCCTGCCCTAGGGTGGGAAAGGAGGTCCGGATGATGATGATGATGATGACTTATTGTGTAGTCACAATAAGGAAGCTTCTCCATAACTATTTATGGTATAATAGTAGGTATGAAATTTTGACATCATAAACAAGTTTGTGACCTTTAAAAGTAGATAAAGGCCATTCATATATGGGACATGTACTTAAATTAACCTAAGGTAGCTTCTTGTGTAATATCAGCAAGATCTGAAAATAAAAGTGTGGAAGGACGCATGGGTATATTCTACATTTGTCTCAATAACCGGCTAACTGTACGCATAACTGTAACTATATTCACTTCAAATCATAAGAAGAACTACAGCTATATTTCTGTGAAGTTACAGTTTTACAGCTTTTGTGGTTTCTCTAAAACGTGCTACACAGAAAACACTGAGCAAATTTGAATTCGGTCCTTTCCACTAGGCTAAATGTCGGAATATTAAGCCAGAAAACTCAACAATTTTTTTTTTTATCATTGGATTTTCAACCAAATAGCTGTACCACAATTAGCTTCTGAAGTACCGGTATCTCAGTTTCAAATATGCAATTTTTGCACCACAAATGAGTATATGACATTTAAAATTAGGTCAAGGTTATTTATATTTGGCAAAAGTACTTGGGTTGCCCTGGGATACCTTCATGTATAATATTATCAAGATTTAAAGGAAAAAAATGGAAAGAAAAAGAATAAAATTAAAGATGAAAACAATAAGCTTCGTCATTTATATGGGGAAGCTTAATGATAATACTGACTAAAACAAGAAGCTTCGCCATTTAAATGATGAAGCTTAATGATAATACTGACGAAAACAAGAAGCTTCGCCATTTAAATGACGAAGCTTAATGATAATACTGACGGAAACAAGAAGTCTCGCCATTTCTATGGAGAAGGTTAACTAATAAGAGATAAGGTTAGTAAGAGCAGAGGTAGTGAGGAGGAAGGTCACAAGCTTCCGATGATGCCTTGTCACTGTGCTGCTCTTGGCTGTAGTGAAGAGGATAACAAAAAATCAGATAAATGAATCACAATTCATGGGTAAATCATGGTGTGAATAATAACATTATAGTGATCAAAAGGTCACTTATATATGTTATGGTGTGATTTACAGTGATCTGAGGGGCCTATATTTACCTTAAAGTGTTTTTACCGTGATCTAAGAGGCCTCTGTTTGTGTTATAGTGTGACTTACAGTGATCTGAGAGGCCTATATTTGTGTTGCAGTGTTTTTACCATGGTCTAAGAGCCTCTATTTGTGTTACAGTGTGACTTACAGTGATCTAAGGAGCCTATAATTGTGTTGTAGTGTTTTTACCGTGATCCAAGAGGTCTCATTTGTGCCAGTGTGTGTGATTTATGGCTATGTAATTAACCTAAATTTTTGTCATGTATTATGGTATTTTGTACTTTTCATACAGATTTCCAAAAGATCCTGCCCGACGTCAGCAATGGGTTTTGGCAACACGACGTGAAAACTTCAGTCCAGGAAAATATGCATATATTTGCTCCAAACATTTTGCAGAGGAAGCTACTGATAGAGCATCTGACTCTTACGTTAGAATTCGAGAGAACGGCGTGCCAACACTCTTTGATGCTTTCGCAAAGCATCTCCAGAAATGTGCAGTGAAAAGGAAGCCTCCAGCATCACGGAAAACCATCACTAGTTAAGTTATGTAACAAATTGCTGTGAATGATGACATTGACAGTGAAACAGTTAATAAAGAAAACCAGTGTATACATATTCCTGAAGTGTGTCCTTGTCAAGGAAATTTGAAGAGAAAGTTTGCTGAAATTAAATGGCTTTTCATCTAGGAAAAAGAATAAAAGTTCTACATCAAGATAAACGTCGCTTGAAGAAAAGAAATGCTGATATCCAATCTGTCATTTTCGAGCTTAGCAGGAAATCTTTTGTGAATGAGGAATGCATCAGTGTCTTAGGAGAGTGTGCTGAAGGTGTCTCTGACCTTCTGAAAAGAAATTTTGCCAAAGGAAAAAATGCCTCATCGCAGGATAAATATCCTCCATCTCTGAGGCGTTTTGCTCTGACTTTTAACTTTTACTCCCTATACCTATCGCTTTGTAAGAAAATCCTTTGACACATGATTACCTCATCTAAGAACTTTAGCAAAGTGGAGTGAATCTGTATAGGTTAAACTGGGAATCATGAAGCATGCATTTAGCGCTTTAGAGGCGATTGTAACTGCTGCCAGAGAGCAAGGAAAGACTATAAATATTGCTCTCATACTAGATGAAATGGCAATTCGCCAGCATCTGGAATTTGACGGCAATATGTATCATGGATTTATAGATGTTGGTACGATCTCGATGATGACAGCCAGCCTGTTGCAAAGGAAGCACTGACCTTCATGACTGTACCCATGAATGATCACTGGATAATGCCAGTAGGTTATTTTCTTACTAATGGGCTGAGTGCTTTCGCACACAGCAACCTAACTGAGCAGCGCCCACGTACGCTTCATGCAATAGGCTTGGATGTTGTATCTCTTATTTGTGATGGAGCTGCCTACAGTATACCCATGGCAAAGCAATTAGGTTGTCTTGGTTTAGTTACCCCATAACAAAGAAACCTGTTGGTATTATTCTTGATCCATGCCATATGCTGAAGCTAGGTGGGAATTCTTTTGGAGATAAGAAAGTATTTATAAATGTTATAGGAAATCGTACTGAAAAGCGCTTCATGAAAAGTTTACATCAGCTGCAAGAACGTAAAGGTGTGCATTTAGGTAATAAAGTATGAGATCACATATAGCATGGTTCCAGAGAAAAAAAAAAGTAAAACTAGCAGCTCAGTTGCTGAGTGATTCTGTTGCAGATTCACTTCAGTTGGTCTTGATGAAAAAATCCAGGGCTTTAATGGTTGTGGAGCAACTGTCAAAGTCATAACACTTTTCAACAGACTCTTTGACATTCTCAGTTCTCGCAGTTTATGCAGCACTTATTGGATATAACCAATTGTCACCTAACATGTGCAAAATAAAGGATTTCTTGACTGAAGCAAAGACCTACATTCTAGGCCGCAGATAGTCCAGACAGAACTCAAATGACTGAATCTTGGAGAAAAGTTGATCTGTTGGTGTTATGCTGATGCAAATTGGGTTTATCTGGGTTCTTCTAAACAGGAAGGAATCCCAAAACACACTCATAATACACTCTAATAGCACTAGGCAGACACACAACCCCTGAGTGGCAGGGCTCCAGGTTTATTATGACTCTTTCACCTTGACTACAATATTATTACAATAAGGTCTGGGACATAAAGAGACATACAGATAAGGTAAATGGAATGGTCAATCGGGGATATGTGTCTTATTAGGGGACCTGAAAGGACTTCTGTTCCAAGTGTCTCTAAGGACTGCCGCCAAGTCTATAGACCAGAATATGGAGGGAGGACCCGGGAGGTGAGTTTACGTCTGTGTGATCGGGTGTTGTTCACTGTGCATTTTAAGAAAAGAGGCCAAATGGGAGAGACTACGACTCTAGTTCCGTAGGTAGGAAACGAGATATCTAGGTCTTCCCAAGGACCTGAAGGGGACAAACGATACTCTATGATGTTCCCAGTGTGGGTTATCAGGGAAGTTAAAAGGGACCCGAAAAAATCGGGACAGCAAGGTGATCTATTGCTGTCACCGGAATCCCCTTTCCAGGTACAGGGGGAAGGGGGCTGCGGTGGCATGTAGGAGGAGACATAAGGGGTGGGGTCACTCCGGGGGTCGTGGTATCTTGCAGCGATTGGTCTTTGTCAGGAATACGTCGTGGCTTCTCCGATGCTGAACTGCATCGAGCCAGTTCAGTAGTGGAGGAAGTCATGGCTGCCCTGGAGCTGAACTGCATCGAGCCATTTCAGTAAGTAAGAAGGGATGTCGTGACTGCTCTGGGGCTGAACTGCATCGGGCCAGTTCAGTAGGTGAAGGGGGACGTCGCAGCCACTCTGGAGCTGAACCGCCTTGAGCCAATTCAGCAGGTGAGGAGGAACGTCGCAGCCACTCTGGAACAGAACTGCATCGAGCCAGTTCAGTAGGGACGTTACGTAGGTCTCGGCTCAGGATACATCGTGGCCATTCAGGAGCAGAACTGTGTCGAGCCAGTTCTGGTGAAACGTCGCGTCGAGCCAACATCTGGTCATACAAGCATCGAGTCTTCCCAGGAGTACCGCCTCGAGCCAGTACTCGACTGACGAGTGAGCTAGAATATAATTTCCTGACAGAGTTGCATACAATTCATCACGTTTCACTTTTCTTATAGAGACGATCTTCTCCACGGCCGCGGTCTTGATTGTCTGTAATGCTGCCTTGGATTTACGTGGACTGAAGAGGCACTTCCCCTCTCCAGCAACCATGACAACTGCGATGGCCTGTGGTACTGCAGGACTGATGCTGGGATGCTGATCACACTGGCTCGTCGCACTCTGAAATGAGGACAAAAGTTGCAAGCCACGAGAAGACAACGAACGACATATATTCGGTCAATAGAGGTGATTTTTCTACTTTGTCATATTTGACCCTTGACCTCCAATTTGACCTTGGCTTTGACCCCGTGTCCAAAAAATAACCCCAGAAATGGACTCCTCGACCTGTAAAACCCCTAAGAAATAGTATTACATGACCCTTCATGTCATCAAGATCAAAAGTTGAACATTCAAGTTGGCAGTGGCCGCCATCTTGAATTCTCAGAAATGCTCAACATTGCACAAGTAGCAGCGAAGCTAATAATGTTCTAACTGTATAGAACACATTTCCGTCAAAAAATGTTCGCAGTAGTTAACACTGCAGGGTCTCATAAAGGAAATATACTTGTAAGGGCGGCAACTCAACTATGATGATAGCTCCACTGTATGACTTAGAGGCACACTCTGTCGTTGCTGCTTTCCTGTCAGCCTCTCTCTTCACTCGATCCTGATAGCCGTACACCTCAAGCCATGCAGTTGCCTTGTCCACCGTGTCCTTGAGACCAGTGATCTTGTTGGTTCAAAGCTGTGCCCTTAAGCTCTTAGGAAACGAGTGGCGAAGCTGAGTGAGACTCATCAGCTATATAATTCCATCCCTAGTGTCAGGGATTTCACTTTATCGTCGCCACTGCTTGAAATACCGTTGTAGGCGTGAAATGATAATTTTGCATGTCTCATTCTCCTCCAGGTATGCTGTAGTGAACCTCTCCCGAGCCTCCGCCAGGTTACACACAAAAGCATTCAGCTTTGCAGCTTTCAGCTCGTCATAGGTGAGACGTTCGTCTCATTCCAGCCTGTAAAAAACATACTGACCTTTATCGTGAAGGAGTGGAATGAGATACCGAAGTTTTGTTCGATCATCCCATTGGTAGTCCACGGAGATCTCCTGGAAGAATGTGAAGTATGCTTCCACCAGGCCTGGCGCGTTAGGGAACGTTCGAAGTTTCACCTTTAGCCCAATAATAGGTGTAGTTGGAATAGCTTCTCTATGTTCCAGACCTTACTGATATATCCTTTCACGCAAAACTCGTTCGTGTTCACCCTGTGCATCGCCTGCTCTGACTCTAGCCTCAAGGATTCTCTTTCCAACTCCATCTCTGCCATCCGAACCTCCACCTCGCGTTCATGGTTACGACGTTCTGCACGCTTTGCCCGTTCACTTGTCTTTATCTTTGGAACATAGTCAGCGATAGCCTTGAGCTTGGAGAGGCCAAGACTCAAAGCCTCTTCCTTCAAATCGGCAGCAGAACGATGTGGCAGCACTGGTAGACACAAACTGTGCTACATGTGCTTCTGCTATGTGCGCTTGTCCTTGTGCTGTTTCAGTATTAACGTACCTATAAGATCATAATTTTCGCAGTCAGTAGCATGGCAACTCAAGTCTCATAATGTATCAGTGGGTAGCGAGGCTGTGGTTTACTAGCACAGTAAGCACAGTTTTAGATTAAGGACAAAGAGTCTACTCGTCTGTGCCTGTGTCCTGACTCTAACTGCCCACTCTCTTCTCCATCTCGAACTCACTGCCTCACTTCATCATGACCAGCTCAACTTGAAGCTGTGTTAGACACTTCAAAACAATCTGAACCAGATCCCAACATTGCACAGTTTGACCCTTAAGAAAACAAGTTAGCATTATCAGTAACAATACTCAGAATATTAACCTTGATAAATATTCGATCACGTGATTATCCTACTTTTTTCACTTGACACAATAATCATTACTGGGAAAAAAGAAGTTCTGCCTGAGGGCCTCCCAATCACCAGCTCCAAAGAACCAAATCCGCCACTCCTTGGAAGGGTCTACAGGCCTTACTGGAGCGATAGGTCAGGTTAAGGTGATAAATTTTTGATCGGAGGAACCCAATGGAGAGAAAAGATTAACAGAGTAAGCAGAAGGATTACTTGTAAGGAAGAGGTCAAGTATATTGGAACTCCGTCCAAGGCAGTCAAGGATATGGGTAGGGTGCTATACATGCTGCTCATTAACCCGCCGAGTCCCATCGACGTACGGTGTACGTGGCAACTTTTTTCCGCAGACAGACCCAACGACGTACATCGTACATCACGCAATTGCAAGGCCCATTGTGTGCACATTTTTCAACATTCGTGGGTGATTTTTGGTAGGCATATGTGGGAGACCTTTCTCTACCTGCTGTCAAGTGGGGATATTGCCTGGCCCCTCCTAACCTCCCCTTCCCCCCCTCCCCCCCACACTGGGCAATTCACCTGTTAGCAGTAAGCTGGCCAGTAAAGGTATGTTGCCCCACGGTCTCTCTAATGACGAAATTCACGGTGAAAGTGATTCCTGAGGTGGAGGACAAAGAAACAAAGAAGCTAGAGGTAGAAACCAACAAGAGTGATGAGGTGGTAATGTCGTAAAGGAAGGTGCCATATATTGGGGTTTTGGGTAAGTGAACAATGCTTATAAACGCCTATATTATTGTGTGAAAACCATTATAGACTTTTACTGCACATAAATTCGTACCATATAAATGAAATAAATACGTAATTTAAAGTGTCTTGAATTAGTCAACACTTCCATAGTTCGTTTTCTTAGCCAGGTACTGTACCCCGAAAAAGAAGGAAAACGTAAGGTTGAGTGACACCTGTATCAACATTTTTTTTACCTCAGGATCGCGATTTCACTATGAATTTTCGATGTTTCTCACCAAAAGCGAAGGTTTCAGCCAAAAAACAAAAAGTCGAAAATCGGTCGGGATCTGGGGATCTGGGGGTAGGCTGGGTAAAAAACAGGTCGCATCTCGGCGGGTTAAGGATAAAAAATAGGCCTGTTCACTGGGTGGATAAGTGAAAGGAGAGGAGAGCCGTGGTGATCAACATTGAAATCACATTGAATTGAGATTTCAGAAAGGGAAGAGACTGATAGGATGTGTTCCATATGAGAAGTAAGAGTCAAAGAATTTTTCATACTACAGTTAGGGGATATGTAAACAACAAAGATATAATTAGTCAGAGAATGGCAGGATAGCTGAAGCCAGAGAGTGGAGGCTTCAGAAGAATCAAGTTCAGGGATACAAGAGCAAGATATGTTGCTGCATACATACACCCTTTGTCTTTGATTAAGATTTATAAAAGTAGGAGGATACACAGAAGGGTTTGCTATCAGTCACCTCAGACAGCTTGAGCTCAGAAAGGAAGTGAAGGTGAGGTTTAGAGATGGTGTTCACAAGAAAGAAAATTAGAGAAAAGGCCGCAAATGTTGCAGAAATGAAGAAGTGAGTCAGACGTTGGTTCCAGGCATCTCTCTTGGCCATCACCAAGAGAAATGGGCAACACCATGACACCATGGTGTTCAGTGGGTGAATGAGCACTGCCACACCTTCAGGGCGGCTGGGTGGGACCCATGTGACCCACCCATCAAGCATAATCAATAGTGGCGAAAAGAACTGACTGTACACACATAAAAAAAAAAAAAAATGCACATGCTTCTGAAAGGACCATTGCAGCCACCTTGACAGCCCTTGCAGAAGGGCCATCGCAGTCCAAGGGTTAATGTGGGAGCCGACTAAGACGTATCAAAGTTTAGGCTTAAGACGTTCACCCCCTTCTTACAGGCAACCATCTGGCCATTTTAAAACAAAGCTACTCATCTGAGTCCAGGTAAAAACCTGTTCTATAGCAAGTTGCAGTCAGCTCCATCCCATAGACTTAAAAAATATAGCGAACAAGATAGAGAAATCATCTCCAATATGAGAGTGCTTCACTCCATCTGGCAAGACCCCGATATTTGCATTAATTGTGAATGCAAAAAATCATCGCACTCAGAACATTCCCCTGAAGTCCTCCCTCTTCCTGCATTGACAGGAGAGAAAGCTCATATCCCACATGCAATTAAAACTTCCTGTCAGAAAGGAAGTTCTTATTAAAAATGAGTAAGCGCCACTGATCACAAGAAGAGGGGGGGGTGTATAAAATTGCATATCACATTTTCCAGGTCAAGAAGTACCATTACATGTTGCTGTCTGGAAGCTTATGCAGTGCAGATGGATGAATAAAGAAGAAGTAGACTGTCCATACATGATTTTGTCTTCCTGAAGCTACATTAAGTTTTAGGCAGAAACTGACCATTCACCATTAAACAAACGAACAATTAAAACATATCTCCATCCCGTTTTCAAAAACTTTACAAATGCAGGACACCAAAGAGACCTGGTAGAAACTGGGCACAATGGATTGGGTCTTCCCTGGCCTACAGATCAGAAAGATAATAGTCAGTTAGATGGCATACTCTCTCCTTCATACACCCTGCTGAGCAAGGACTCCTGCACAGGATGAAGCATGACATATAGAATACCATCACGTTCTGGGCTCATGTCCTTGCAGGAAGCATGTGCAGCAGCTCTTAAGTCTGTCGTAATAAATAAAGAGGTTGTAAATCTGCTCTCCCTGAAGCAGAATATCCAGCCCCAGTCTCCTGATGCACACGACCAACAAAAAGTTTTACTGAAGGATTCCGTCTGGAAACAGTACAAAATTGTTCTGCCAAATCAATAGCTTTTTCCCGAGAGCCTGATACTGTATTCTCACTGAACATTAGCACCTTGTGTTTGAAGGTCAATATTTTCCCTGTATCTTCCACACCCCTGTCCAAACCAGGGACACAGGAGAGGAGGAGGTGATGGAAGACACCTAAGGGCTAAGTCGTACAGAGTTTAAGGGCACAGCGGAACTTCACATTTAAAAGCTCTTTTTGCTTGTGTTTAGTGAAATGAGAGCTTACAACCCTACCAGCCCTGTGGGTTGCTGTTCCACATGCTGTTCCCCAACTGTACAGGCCTGGAAGAAAAGGAACCAATTGTTTGGGAATAGTCTTCATACAGGCCTAATGAAAAGTAGTGTTAAAATTTAATACAACTTCATCTCCGTTGCTATGAAACAAAATCCATATTGAGGATCAACGACTATGGACAAAAGGCCAAAAGACGGCTCTTGCGTTTGGTACTTCGATGATATGGAAGGGACCCAATCATAGTGACGATTGTTATTTTTGTTCCTGCAAAATTCAAGGATATAAGAAAAAGAATCAGAAACAAATTTATATATCCTATCTTCCATCAGCAATAAGACCTGTACTACATGGACCTGATCTACCAATCCCTACTCCGCCTTATACTCTTGATTATGTAGAAACTCACTCAGAGGAAGAAAGTGCTGCAATAGACAACGAATAATTTGTCTCAACGTATTCAAGCAATGAGCCACAGTCATTCTCTCAGGATGAACTTAATGATTAGGTAAGAGACCTCGGTCTCTCCAAAGATACTGCAGAGCTCTTGAGGTCTCGATTATAAGATGAAAATTTATTACATCCAGACACAACTTTCTCTTGGTACCGAAATAGAGAAAAAGAGTTTGCACCATATTTTAAGAAAGAGCAATCCTTGATTTACTGCACAGACGTAAGTGGCCTCGTGCAGAAACTTGGCAGAGATTATAATGCAGAAGAATGAAGACTGTTTATAGATTCTAAAAGAAACCTGAAAGTGGTACTTCTTCAAATGGTAATAAATATGCATCAATACCTGTTGCTCATTCTGTGCATTTAAAAGAAACGTACCAGAATTTGGCAAATTTTATCGAGAAAATCAAACACAATGAACACCATTGGTTCATATGTGGGGACCTGAAAGTTCTGTGTATCTTACTGGATCACCAGTCAGAGTATACAAAATTCTCATGTTTTCTCCGTGAGTGAGACAGCAGAGCCAAGGATTTACATTGGGTTCAGAAGGAATGGCCAAACAGAAAAAATCTACAGGTTAGTGCCAAAAACACCACCAGACCTAGCTTGGTGAATCCAGTTAAAATGCTTCTACCGCTGCTTCTTATTAAGCTTGGGTTAATGAAGCAGTTTGTCAAAGCCCTATCAAAAGATGGAGCCTGTTTTATATAATTGTGCCAATTTCCTGATTTGTCTGAAGCTAAATTGAAAGAGGGTGTACTTACTGGAGCTTATGTTAGAAAACTGATTCCTGATTCAGAATATGATGGTGCAATGAACTACCATGAACGAGAAGCTTGGATATCACTCAAAGAAGTAATTTCTCTGTTGCCAGGTAATAATAAGGGTCCAAATTACAAAGAAATTGCGAGAAATTTGTTCATAAAATTTCAGGAGTTGGGTTGCAGCATGAGCCTCAAAGTTCGCTTTATCGATTCGCATTTGGAATTTCTCCACGAAAATCTTGGAGCAGTGTGCAAAGAACAGGGTGAAAGAATCCATCAGGATATCAAGGACATGGACAGAGGTACCAGGGATTTTGGAATATCGGTAGGACGGCAGATTTCTGGATGATTCATAGGGATGCACCAGAAAAAGTGTACAAACGACTGGCCACCAAAAGAAGTACTGGCGCAAAAAAAATGAGAAGTTACAGACTAGCGAAATTATATGAGAGTCATGGAATATATAATGATGTTTCCTTAATTTATATGTTTAAAAAATTACACTGACCAAATACTTTCATCTTCAATCAGTTTAGAACTATATTGTTTAGATCGACTGAAATTTATAATTTGATATATTTTAATTGAATATTTTAATTAAATTTCTTTTTAATTTTGTATTAAAAGGTGATGTGATGGAAACACTGTACTGTAATAGTGGCGACATGGACAGGTGCAGAGTGTGCTTGTTGTGTGTTTTGGTTTGAAGAAACGAAAACTGCTATCCATGTTTAAAGGAAGTTTCGCACAGAGTATCGCAAGAAACCTCCCAGTAGGCCAACATTTTAATCCTAACACAACACATTTATTGAGGCCAGACGTTCTGTGCGCCATGCAGTCACCGGTTGCCCAGGTGCTGCTGACGATGTCGTCAAACTGGTTGATTGATTGATTGGTAAAATTTTGGCACAAGGCCAGGCACTAGGACTGATGTGGTCATTCAGCGCGTAATAACTAAAAACAAAAAATATACAGAAAGTTAAAACCGTAAAATCCATAAGTTAAATGTCATAAAATATGTCACAATCTAACAAAAATTTCGCTACCTTAAAAATATCCGCGGAAATACCTAAAATGTCTGAGACACTGAGTATCAAAACGTGCAGTGCTCCGTGGAATTAAAAATCATCTGCAGTGAACTAAAAGGTGCTCCACCGTCACAGGGACGTGACAAGCCTCGCATAGGGGAGGTTGATCGCCACATAAAATGTGGCGGTGTGTTAACCGCGTGTGACCAGTACGGAGCCTGGTCAGAACAACATCCGAACGTCTGCCCAGAGTACTGTCTGATGCTGGCCAGACCTGCACAGAAGGATGTATTGCTTTCAGTTTATTGTTTGTGACAGTGAGGGATGACCACCGCTCCAGCCACTTCCTCCTGACGAAATCAAATATATGTCGCCTAAGGTCAGCAAAAGGGACAGGAAAATTACCTATAATGCCATGAATGGCCTCCTTAGCCGCGACATCTGCCTCCTCGTTGCCTGGCACCTCCACATGAGCAGGGATCCAGCAAAAATGAAGCCTCTTGTGACGGGAAGCTAAGCAGAACAGCCACTCCTGAATTAGCTTTACCAAAGGATGACTACTAGAAAGATTCTGAATGGCTGTAAGGGCACTCAGAGAATCAGAATATAAGGTAAACTGACTGTCCCCACTGTCATACGGTAATTTTAACGCATGGGCAATAGCATAAAGCGTCGTCAAACTGGTAGCAAAATATATAATTTTCTTCCGGTATTGGTCTAAACTTGGTGGAAGGGTTCAATACCAATCATGGATCTGATACATTACTTCTGAGAAGATGTCAAAAGTGAAGACGGCAGAGCTAGGTCAAACTGGGATACAGCATGGTGAACTTAATCAGTTCTACCAAATACTGACCAGACTTGGGGATGAGTTGAGGGTAAGGCAATATCGAAGGGATTCGGTTTTGAAAATAATCACCAAAGATCGAGAACACAGGGTCATGTAAAATTTCAATCCTTGTGTCTGTGTGTGAACATCACAACGAAAACAGTTTTTATCTCTTTTGAAGCAAACTTGGAGGAAGGGTTGAGTCTTGAGAACACAAGGATTTTAGGTCAAGGTCAAATGGCAATGTTAACTTCAAAAACTTAGTACAGCCTTCAGTATAAGGCAGAGATAAATGTTTTTCTAAGAAGAATAAGACAAAGATCAAAATCAAATGCTACGGTCACATGACAAAGTCAGCTCAAACATTTTCTATCTAATCTGGTCCAAACTGAATAGATGGGCCAAGGATCAAGTTATGATGAAGCAAATCGATCTTGAGAGTAATCGGTCGAAGGTTAAAGTCACGGGGAAGTGTCAAATGGTTGGTCCTGATTCCAGTTTGTGGCATAGTTGTTGCACTCTAGGTGCGTCTTTTTGCCTGATGATTTTTTTTTTTTAATTAGAATAAAATGAAAGACTAAACTGGACATTCTCTGGAATTCAGCATTTGCCACCTTCCCCCATACCTGATTTGGCATTACCAGCAAAAGCCTAACTTATAACTCTCACATTTTGTGATGTCCACACTTTTGTGCCATACGCCATCGCTGACCATACAGCCCTTATTCCTTCTTCCCCTTCTCAGAACCCTTCCTCCCATTTACCAGTGCCGTCAGTCAAACCATCCTGGCAATAGTTAATGAACTGTTGCTAGAATGGCGCACATCTGACATGGAGTGAAGGAAGAAACGTCTGTGTAGCACCAGGCATGACTGAATGTTGATGATGATGTCTGCATCTTTATTCTGCTTTTCTTTCCCTAAGTTGAAGAAATGAACATACCTATTTGTATGGGAAAAATATGGTAACAAAACAACGCTTCAGAAAAATTCTAGCCAACTAAGACAGCCTGAGAGGGCGCTATGTAAACAATGCCGGGAATGAGTCTATGAATCTCTGTTGTTGCTTGGCGGAGATCTGGGTCTAATATACTGTACATTTCGCCAATAACATTATCGGTAAACATTTGGCTAAGTGCATACTTCTGCCCGCAGGTATGCAGATACAGACCATGAGAGGTGTATTATAAGATTTCATGTCTGTCTGTCTTTACTTGTTATTTATTCGAAAACATATATACGAGTATAAATTTTAGGGCACGTTAGTTTTCATCAAAAGGCTTGTATTCCAGCTGATACGGTTTTTTTGTGGGATCAGATAAGCTGTTGTTCATTCAGTTTTAAATGTTTTACGTACCGATGAAAATTAACACAAATGTCCACACGCACATTTGGATAAAAGATACACTGCTTTTAGATATATGAAATTGAAGGAAGGGGAGGTGATCGCAGTGTGGAGATATATAACATGCTTAGTACTGAATAACGCTGGAGACACTAACTTTTCAATATGATGATGTTCGATTTAGTTTGGATTAGACTAACCTTCCAAGTTGTTCATGAGTAAATGAAGTTTGCATCAAGCCCCAGAATCGGAAAGTGTTTCCTAAGCTAAATAAAACTGAATATTACATTAATCACATTCAAAACTGCAAGGCTTGGTGAATGTCTGGGAGAGTGTGTAAGAAACGGAATCTAGAAATGATTATATGGAAGAGTAAATTTGTGGTCTTCTAGAGAAATGAAGCTACTGAATGTACAATGAGGCTAGATAGTGAAAAATGGAAAATATGAGTGCGTTTAAGTACTTGGATAAAGTGATGAATAAGGATGGAAGTTTAGAGCATGAAGTGCTTGAAAGGGTATAACAAGGAAAAAAAAAGGTTGCTGGTTCCTTGAAAGCAGTGATAAATAAGGAAGTGAGCATGGAGCTAAAGAAGTCGCTGCATGATAGTATTGTGATACCAACGCCGAAGTATGGAAGCGAAGCTTGGACCTTGTTGGAAGGATACAAGTCAAGAGTGAGAGCAGAGGGAATGAGTGGTTTGAGAGAAGTATGTGGAGTAACTTCGAGAGAGAGACTGACAAATGAGGAACTGAAGGAGCGTTGTGGTGTGGAGGTGGATGTGGCAGAAAGCGTTAGGAGAAATACACTGAGGTGGTTGGGCCGTGTGGAGAGGATGGAAAGTGAAAGACTAATAAGCAGAGTGTATATGAGTGAGGTAGAGGGAAAAAGAGGGAGGGGAAGACCGAGGATGAGATGAAGGGATGCAATGGAGAGGTATGAGAGAGGGGTGTGTGAGTTGGAGGGAGGGCAGCGCAAGGGCAGGGGACATGGCCACCCCTTACGGGATGAAGGCGTCTGGGAATAATTAGATTAACATTCATAATGAGCATCCCGCTAGCATTACTTCGCCCCTCCACCTCCTCCAGGGCTACTCTTTTTACTGGGTTCCATTGTCTCCCTCACCGTTGTTCTCAGTCGGTGTCACTTTCATCTCTGTTTTCTCTTCCATCACATTAAATCTTTCTCCCTACCTTTTTGGCAAATCTAACTTTCCGCCTCTGTGCATTCACTCATTTTCCCTTGCTCTTCCTTCTTATATTTCTTTCTCTTTATTACCACAATTTCCCTCGCTCTATTCTTCACTTTTGCCATGCCTGTTTTCCTCTTCCTTGCGTACTCATCTGTCACTGAATATGAGTCTAACCTTGCCTCTTAGTTTAACCGCTACCTCTCCTGATGTAAGATATTTACTCGGCCTTTGGAATATTCATTTCATGTCTTTTATCATTTGTTCCCTTTATATTTTTAACTGTTGTATTCTCTTATCCTTCCCACTTTTACTTTACCTGTCTGGAATCCTCTGTCATAACACGTGTTTCAGTCTACCACTTCCTTTCATGGTTTCTGCTCCTCTTCCCTCCAGCACATACCATCCCCACACCTAACACTTCCCTCTTCCTCGTCAGTCGTCGTTTTCTGTGAGTTTCCTCCTACTTTTTCATCTTTCCAACCACTGGTATCTCATGTATCTTTCAGATATTCAACTTCCTGACACTAGCTTCGGCCCTGGCATTCATATTTTTCATGTATCTCCATTCACACCACATTTTTCCACTTCTCCACAGTCTCATTTTTTTGTATTCGCGGCGGATACTTGTCTGGCATGCCTGCTTGTTAATAACGCTTCGTGGTGCAGCTGATAATGACGTCATTTTCTGTGACGTTCTTATCAGAGACTTTTTTTTTTTTTTTTCGGTGGCGGGGGGGAAGGGGGCCAGTTTGTGACCTTTCTCGGCGAAGCTAATCTTCATGAACATTTATTTTTTCTGTCGTCAGATGATTTTATTAAATTTATGGGAAACATTTCACAGTGCAACGGTTAAAGTGGGTAGCCTTCTCTGGGAAATATTCGTATACAGTGCCTCCTTACAGATTTATTTATTTATTCTGCCTTCATGCATATCTCTTCATTGTGTGTGTGTGTGTCAGACGGTTGTCATAGGCTCTGTTTGCTTCCTTCCGCTCAGCAGTTCTATTATTTGTCACATGTCTTCATATGCCTCTATTTCTGCACTAATATCCACTGTCTGAACTGAGTACATGTTACAACAGTCTCATTCAGCAGTGTCCCCATACTTAAAATCATATATCTTCTCATTACTTAGACTCCATGAACATTTCTTTGTATATTCCTGCTCCAAGCACATCTCTTCGTTCACTCAAGGTTCATGCATATAAGTATTCCATGCATAGCTCTTGTTTAAACTGTCTCTATGTATGAGTGTATATCTTTGTCAGCACACCTTACGTGCATAGCTAAGTCAGTACAAAACACTGAATTGAAGCTGTGTTTGTGTGAGGCGATAATTAAATATATCTTACATTGCATACTTGCCCCCTGATACTACCCTCTTCCTTTCCTCCTCGGTTGTTGGAGTATGTCAGAGATCCTTGACTTCATCGCAGAGGACTTCTATCACAGACACATTAAGTGATCTGAAAGCTACATGTATCACTAGTTACACCACTGTAATAAAGAACACTATATAGTGATGGTCTTCGAAATTTATTCAAGACAAAAATAATCACAAAAGAGTCAGGTGAAAAGCCACTGAAATAATCTTACCACCGCAATATGTTATATACAAACGACAATGTAAGTTTTTATTCTTTTAAAAGGAAATGGTGTGACTTTGAAGAGCTGTAATGCAGTCGACTATAATAATATATTAATTGCTAGAACACTGAACAAGAAAATTCTGCCGCTGAGTGTGCCCATTTCTCAAAACTATATATCACAGATTATATAGTGTACTGTACAGTGCATGTTCATGTCTTTTCGAGAGAGATTACCATGGTGTTCTTCTGGCACTTTTCTCGTGGAGTGTGCTGAGCCGGGGAGGAGTTTCCTCTTCTATGCGTTTCTTACACATTTGGTCAGATTTTTCGTGTGTTTAACTATACCCAAGCAGAAACCTCGTTATGGACCGACAAGCCTCCTGTTATTGTTACTTTTTATGTACTCATATGTATTCCTCCTTCACCGTGGTACAGCAGGTCATACTCTGCTACAAATGCACCTTCTCCTGTAACTGTCATCTAATGCTACACACGGAACACTTCCTGCTACGCCAGTCAATACATCACAGTGAGTTACTGCAAACTGTGTATCTGACACGTCTTCCCACACAAGACCAACACCTCACTCCCAAATAATCACTTCCTGGCTCTCCCGTCCCCAGCTCACGGGCACATTGAAGCTCAGGGTGGGGGACAGTCCTCCTTTGTGTGACTGTGTTTGATGATGTGTGTGCTTTGTGCCGTCACTGGAGGCCTCAGTTATGATAGGAGGGTATTCTTGTTTGCTGGACAGAACAGAAGGATGTGATAATGCATTTGGCTAGCGCCCAGGAGATGTATGGTGATATTAAGAATTTTGTGCGTGTGTGTGTGTGTGTGTGTCTGTGTGTGTGTGGTAGTACATAGATAGACTGGGATGATACTTTGTGCTGGTGATGAGGAGGCAGAGAGAAGATCAAAGTGTGTAACAGTGATATTTGCCCTACTCATTTCTTACATAACTTCTGGTTGTCATACTGATGAAAACAGTGGCAAGACAGATCCTTTACTGTGGTCTGCCATGTTTTCTCCCTTAGATCACAGCAAATTTTGGCTTCTACTCTCCCATTTCTTCAGTCGTCCACTCCCCTTACTGTACAACTTCCTTTTCATCCCATCCCTGGTGTAGTCAGCATCATTCATCTCTGCTCACCCACCCTTTTCTCCTGCTCCCGTTTCTCTTCATTCAGACTTCACACACCCAACAGCCTAGGGATGCTTTACCAAAATTGAATTAAATCATCTTGCATTAGCGAGAAAGAATAAGCGACACATATATTCCAGCCTGAAATGATTAAGCCAGAAATCGTTTGACTTAATGACATCAATTTTTGTAACTAAGAGAAAAAAAATGTAATTGAATTGCAGCTTGGAGAATTAGTGTGGTATGCGTTTAATACCCCTCACATGAAAATCCCCGAAAAAAAAATTATAAAAGTAATAATAATAATAATAATAATAATAATAATATAAAAATATAATAATAATAATAATAATAATAATGGCAATAATAAAAGGTTTACATTATCTTACTGTTCTAAAGAAAAACAAATATTATTATTATAGTCAATAATGAGTACAAGACAGTGATAGCAGGGGTTTTCCAGCAAATCAGGCATTTTCTTCTATCACCCACTTACGTCTTTCCATTTCATCTGTCTGATGCCTGACGAAAAATACTGTAAAAGGTTGAGGAGCCTTTGACATACGGACCATTACATGCAGATCAACAGGCCATCTGTTATCTGTACTCGTTTTGTAATTACGTGTGCTCAGTAAAGTATTCACCCCTTCTCCCACAGCACTATCCTGCCCTACCATTTTCTGTATTTTTAATAACTTTATCCCTTGAAATTAGCTTGGAGCTACCGTCTTTCCATCTTACAATTTCATCTTTCAGTAAAACACACTCTACTGGGAAAACATCTTCAAACTTTCATATGATGGGAGGACTCAGTAGCCAGCTAAACTTTTTGCCCATTCTTGTCCTTCCTTCCTTCATTTCCTTTCTCCACATCCAACCTTCAGCAAAACTCCTGGCCATACCAGCTCGGAACTCTCAGTCTGGATCACACGCCCTCCATGAAGATAGTCGGCGGCTGCATCAAATTAATGAGCAGCGATCCTGGGCCGAAGAGAATGTGATAATGAAGTATCCATTGCGAGGACGGTGAGGCTTTACAGTTCCAACCCTCCTGATCCTCGTTTCGTCCCGGCCATTAGGCAAGGGTACGCGGAGTTTTCTTCATGTTAATGACCTCTCTGCTTTTTCCCCACTTTACTTGAGCTTTTTCTTTGTTGTTCAGACTTATCGTATATAAAACTACTTCCAGTTACCAGATTCTTTAATCTTTGTATTATTCCTGCCACAGAGTGCCCTCGAGTCCAATCTCTCTTAGGTTCAGTGCAGTTTTCAAGCCTTTTTGGCTAAAATTTAATAATCTTCATTCTAAATGCTAATAAACTAGTTTTAGTCAAATTCCAGTTCAGGAGTAAAGTATGAACTTAAGTAACGTTCAGTGAATATGTGTTTGGTAAAATCTTCATGAAATAATCCTTCTACATACAAGAAAGATAAAAAAAAGACAGTTAATAGTTGATACAGTGACTGTGTCACAAAATAATTAAATACCAGGATAAGCTAACAAAGACCCTGGCACTGAAGTATGTGCTGAAGGATATGGTGGAGACTGCAGCACCAGTCGAACAGGGCGCTACTCCCAACGTGGATGGAAAGCTGATGACAGGGAGAGCTGGAGCTCCCATTTTATCAGCCCTCGGGACTGGCTTCTGACCATTCCCCTTTTCTCAACTTTTCAGTGTTTCAGTAACAGAGAGGAGGCCAGCAAGCTCTCGAATACAAGTTCCTGTAGCTGTCAACACCAAACTCCATCACTTCCCCCCTCTGACTTCTTTGGTTGAATTTAAAATTTCTTCAGCTTAAGTATTTTCTGCCATCACTGGCCTCAATACTACCAAGGCATATGGGCCTGATGAGGTCTTTCCCGTTGTCCTCAAGAACTGTGCTTCTGTGCTTCCACCCTCCCAGAGAAAACTCATGCTCTTTGTCTGTCAACTTGTACCTTTCCATCTTGCTGGAAGTTTGCTCTTATTCAGCCTGTCCCAAAGATGGGTGACTATTCTCAGCCTTCAATCACCCAATTCCTTGAACATCCTATATTTCAAAAGTTCTTGAATCTATTCTTAACAAACAATGAAAAAAATCAAAGCTCCTTTCCTATCACAACCTCCTTTCTGATCGTCAGTATGGGTTCCGTCAGGGACGCTCCACTGGCCATCTTCTCAATTACCTTTCACTTTCAGACTCCTGGTTATCCTCCTTTAGGGACTTTGGCGAAAGCCTTGCAATTGCACTTGACATCTCAAAGGCTTTCGATTGAGTCTGTCACAACCTTTAAGTTTCATCCTGCCCTCTTAAGGTTTCTATCCTTCTATCTGTGCCTTCATCTCTAGATTCCTTTCTGGTCGTTCTAAAGCTGCTGTTGTAGACAGCCACTGTTCCTTTTCTACAGCTATCAGTAATGGTGTTTCTCAGGGTTCTGTCCTACACCAAAACTCTTCCTTCTATTCATCAAGGACCTTCTAAGCTGAACATCTAACCCTGTCCACTCACATGCTGATGACTCCATCCATCACCTTTCCAATTGATTCCTGCAGCATCCATCTCCGCAGTTTCTTCAACAAACAAGAGATGAGACTATGACACATCTAATGTCTTACTTGGCTCAAATCTATGATTGGGGTAAAAGTAATCTTGTTGTTTTTAGAGCTTTAAAAACCTAGTTCTTTCATCTTCCAATCCATCAAAGTCTTCCACAGGAATATTCTCTAGCTTTTAACAATATGCAACAACCCTGCATCATCTTTTAACACATTTGGGTTTCAGTTTCTCTGGATTCATCTTGCAAAGTTCATATTAGCTTTCTTGTAATTTTTTTTTCCCAACAGAGTAGATGTGCTAAGCCGACTCCGTGCCTTCCTTACCCCCGCTTAGTTGTTGACTTTTTACAAGGGACTTTATTCTCCACTGTGTAGAATACAGCTCTCATGTGTCGGAAGCCTCCTCACATAACATTTCAACACGGTGGAGTCAAAGGCTTTTCGCATTATTAACTATCCGCCTCATACTGGCCCCTTTCAACCTCTGTCTCCTCACCACAGTGATGAATCTTTATCTCTTTTCTATCGCTACTTCAATGGTCACTGCTCCTCTGAACTGTCTGCTTGCATCCCTCCACCACTACTGCAGGCACACAGCACCCGTCTAGCAACAAACTCTCTCATCCCCTTTCTGTCCAGCTATCTACTGCAAAAGTTATCTGTTACTCGCAGTCCTCCATGTATGCAATAGGTCAGCTCAGGAACTGTCTTCCTTTGTCATTATTTCCTGCTGCCTATGACCTCCAGTCTTTCAAACGCCATGTGTCCAGGCATATCGAAATGAACAGATCCTTAATTTTGCTCTCTGTTATCTTGTTTTTGTTTTTTCTTCGAAGGGACAGTCATACGGGCTTCTGACTTTTGGTTCGTTCTTCTTTGCATACGAAAATGTTATATGGTGAGTGCCACGAGCTTCCTCCTTTCATCACCATTCGAAATATCTTTCCCTTTATTGCACTGGGTTGATGGCTTATTGTCCTAATTTAGGTCAACTTTTGCATGGAAGTGGTAAATAGCAGTTTGGTTGTATTAGGGTAGGTTAAGTTAACTCTGATTGGGTTGCATGCAGTCAGGTTAGGTCCCGTCAGTGGTCGCGGGTTCAGATATATGCGGGCTTCCCTGGCCAACACCGGGACCTTTTTATCAGAGTTCTAAAATCGACTTTTTGTTTTTACAGACGTGAAGAGAATCGTCTGGCTCACTTGACAATGTGCTTTTTAGCTCCTAAACCCATCCTGTGATTTGCTATGATTTGCATAAGATATCCATAAAATTCGCTGCACATGTGCCATTAACATATAAATATATGGGCGAAAGCATCCGAGAAAAAGTGACTGCCTGAGTGCTTGAGATGGTAGAGTAAGGTCACATATCAGTGACCTTCGTTTGGCTCCCATAATTGTTCGCAGTTTCCCATAGCTCATGCTAATTCGACGTCACCAGCGCTTTACAGTAATGCATTGCTCAGTGCTGGGGGTCATTTAGGGGTTAAGGTATGTTTGGTTAATCCCCTTGATGAATGGACTTTTATCCTGCTTTGCCAGTCACATGAGGATTTTGAGGGGAAAACACTTTTAGAAACAACTTTACCCTTTAGAAAGTGCCAAACATATCACACAGAATAAGAAAATGCAGCATATAGCCTTCCCTGAGTGATGTGTGGTCGTGGAAGAGTCGTTGAAAGTCAACTGCTACTTTAGCTAGAAAGTCTGAAAGCACTGATCAAAACCTGCCCACATGCCAAGAAAAGTGCTGTCTCAACCCTTACCCTGATCCACCCTTTACTATGGGTTCTGTCATTCAGTGGAACTGTCGTGATTTAAGTATTAGCCTGGTGGAATTAGGCCAAGTTTTCGCCAGTATGCATGCACATCCAGTAGATCATGGTTGATGATTTTGTTTCTTCCAGTCCTCCTGGTTACCATGTCTGTTATTCTGATCCCGTTCCAGGCCAAGTAGGTCATAAAGGTATTGCAGTCTTCCTTCGTAGTGATGTCCCATTCACTCAACTTACCTGCAAGCTGTTGGGGTTCAGATTTTTCTGCTTCACTGATATACCATTTGAAGTCCTGATCTCTCTCCTAGTGTCGCTGTTGGGAACAGCTTACGAGTATTTGTAATATTCTTTCCCCTTTCTTTTAGAGGGTAATTTCAGTGACTGTCACCTGCTGTGGGGTGACAGCATGACCAGTTCTAGAGGTGCAATGCTGGTATGTTTAATGAAGGATGAAGTGTTGAGTGTCATGAATTCTGATGAGATGACGAACTTCCATAGCCATACTGGGGCTCTGCTCGGCTGCTATCGTTTTAGACTTTGTTCAAGGGGTGTCGCAGGACTTATATGGCAGTGACCATTACCCCATCCTTCAGGTGGGACATATCCTTGTCTTCTGTACCAGCGCCTAGATAGGACGAACTGGCCACTTCTCACCGTTATGTTCCACTGTTTGCACGGTGTATGATTTTGACAGTACTAATTATGCGATGTCTTATTTAAAAGATGTGTTACTCAGCAGCTATTTTCTCCGTTTCGAAGACAAAACGTGAGTTTCCTAAACGTCCATTTCCTTGGTGAACCCCTGAAAGCAGTTGTGCAGTGAAAGACTTGACTCTTCTTGGCTTCGTCGCCATTGAGGAGATCCATAGTATTTGATGGCGCTTCGGAGGACACCAGATCATGCATAGTAGTTTTTCAAGGAGGCCACACGTTCATCATGGAAGGGTTCTGTTTTCTTTAACTCGAGGACTTCTCTCACATAAGTCTGGAATCAGGTCAGGAAAATTTCAGGAAAGTTTATCATTCCCTCCCCTACTTTTTTTTTTTTTTTGTCTGATGCAAGTGGGGTTGTTGCTGATTCTTTTGCTCTTGCTGAGTTGTTCGCAGATCATTTGGCTAGTCTTTCAAAGAAGGATACAGATTCGCCTTTGACCATCATCAGCACTTGGAATCTTGTGATCTCAGTTTCACATCTTCTTGTGGAGAATCGAAATATGTCCCCTGTTCTATTTCTGAATACTATGCAGCTTTGTCACTTCTCTGAACTGCCAATTCACATGTAACTGCTTGAGGTTGTTGGGTCATAAGCACAATTAAGTCGCCTTCTGGTGGGGCGTGGGAAACTACCTTTGAAGCAGGGCTGTGCATGCTCATTGTAAACCCAGGCTGGAATGCCCAGCAGTCGCCGGCGACAGTCAGTACCTAACCTGCCGCAATCACCACCGCCAGCATCTCCACAGAGGATCACAACACGAATTGTAAATATCTAGTTATTGTTATTATTGCTTTGCTTAAAAAGCTGGGATTGTATCTTGAATTTACTTGTATTTGCTTTTATTTTTGAGTGGTGTATTTCTGTGCTTTCAGATGCATAACCCTAGAACCGTGAGTTCATGTATTAATATCCCAGAGGAAGATTCTTAACCCTTAAACCAGGGGCAGGGTGACTCGGTGGTAGAGCGCTTGACTCGAGAATATAGGGTCGAGAGTCTGTGCCCTGCCCAGGTAGCTGCCATGTTGGGAGAATGGAATGGAATATGAAATTTAGGCCGAAGGCCAAGCACTGGGACCTGAGAGGTCATTCAGCGCTTTGATGAGTGAAGTATGAAAGATGATGGTTTAAAAGAATGAGTTTAAAAATGGGGAAAACTACTATACAATAATTATACAAAATCGTAGGTAAAATGAAAACAGATGTAGACAGCAAGCCCTAAAACATAACTATGACAACACTAATCATAGCTTGTAGTACAGCCCTGTCTCCTTTAAAAACGCCATAAGGCTAGAAACATTTGCCCTATTACCTAAAACAACTGATAGGGATCTCCTATTTGTTAAAAATTTCACTCGAGAACGGGCATAGATCGGACAGTCCAATAAAATATGTCTGCAAGTTATTGTGACATGGCAGATGTCACACTGAGGTGGGACCCCTCGGTCCNAAGGCCGGATCTCTTTATACTTCGAGTTATTGGCCAGGGAGGGGGAAGCCCATCTCGCCTGCCACTCAGACCAAACAAAGTTATGGATAACGGTCTTCATATCAGAATAGGGAACCTTATTATACCCTACAGAAGGAAGAGAACATGCGGATTTTGCCTCTTTATCAGCGAACTCGTTCCAATAAAGATTAACATGAGACGGTATCCAGCAGAACAAAACCAATTTATACTTTGCAGCCAGGCGCCAAAGCCAAGACTGAATCTTCCTTATTATAGGATGGAATGTATTAAACTGCTTAATGGCGGTCAAGCTTCCGTAGGAGTCTGAATATATTGTGAACGTCTTTCCCGGCATTGAGTAAGCCACTTCAAGAGCCTTCTCGATAGCAGTTAGTTCAGCAGTAAGAACAGAGGCATTGTTTGAAAGCCGTCCAATGCGTACACCCCCTTTATGGACAACAGCAAAACCTACACCAAGTTGTGACTTTGAGCCATCTGTATACAACTTTACTGAGTCCCTGTGGAGGAGATCATGGAGCAAAAACTTCGATTTAATTTCTGCACCCGAAGAGGTTTTCCTACATATGGTTTTGGGACACACATTAGGTTTCGGAATGAGCCAAGGAGGAAGATTGCTGTAGCTTACTGGTTCAATCTTTTGCTCCCTCAGTGATGCGTCACCCACAGGTAGCATACGAATCTGAAAAGGTATAGAGGCTCTTGGGCCACGGAACTTTGACGAGTCACATTGCAACAGAACATCAACACGAGGATTGGTGTAACGACTGCTCTTGATTCGCACAATGTAGCGAAGCCCTAACTCATGCCTACGTAAGTCCAGAGGAAGCTGGTATGTATCTACGTATAAACTCTCCACAGGGGAAGTACGGAAGGCACCAGAGCACGCTCGTAGACCCGTATTGTGGAGCACATCAAGCTCATGAAGTTTAGTCTTACAGGCAGAGGAATAAATTTGGCAAGCGTAGTCAATCTGTGATCGGCATAAAGAGTTATAGAGCTTGATAAGGGAGTTCCTATCTGCACCCCACTGAAGACTAGAGACCACTCTAAGGATATTCAATGATTTCTTAACTTTAAGCTTCAGATAATCAATGTGCTGTGACCAAGAGAGACGAGAGTCAAAGATCATGCCCAGAAACTTAATCTCCTTCTCAAAAGGGATGATGTCATCGTTTAACTTTAAGTGTGGGACAACCTCCTGGCGTGTGCTTCTAGTGAAGCGGACTGCAACAGTCTTGGAAGGTGAAAAGCAAAAACCATTATCATCAGCCCAACGACAAATAGTATTTATGGACTTTTGCAAGTGATGACTAATCTCAACTGCATCGTAGCCGGACACACAAATTGCCAAATCATCAGCATATAGGGAGCCCAACACAGGGCGGGAAATCTGATCGAGAACACCATTGATAGCCACTGCAAAACAGGTGACACTAAGAATGCTGCCTTGGGGAACACCCTCCTCTTGCCTATAAGGACTGGATACAACATTTCCGACACGAACCTTAATGTAGCGTTCCGACAAGAAGGAGCGGATAAAACGAAACATATTTCCCTCAATTCCATATCGAGACAGCTGAAGAAGAATACTAGTGTGCCTGGTTGTGTCGTACGCTTTCTCAAGGTCAAAAAACACCCCAATTGTCTGACAATGGTTGGCAAAGCTTTGCTGGATATTGTTTGAGAGGATCAGAAGGGGGTCTAATGTCGAACGGTTCTTCCGAAACCCAAACTGGTAGGGAGAAAGCAGCTTTTCGGATTCTAAGTACCACATTAACCTTGCATTAACTAGCTTTTCCATCATCTTACAAACACAGCTTGTAAGTGCGATAGGCCTATAGGAGGTAGCCAAAAGAGGATTTTTGTTTGGCTTGCTGATGGGGATAATGAGGGAAACTCTCCAACTGGCAGGGAAAATGCCCGATTCCCAAATTTTGTTAATAATCTTTACGAGGAACTTTGTAGCCACAACAGGCA
>JAGKTI010008023.1:0-34900 GCA_018397915.1 Birgus latro | reverse complement strand
ACCTGCAAGTTCAACCCTCTCACGCCTAACAATCTCCACCTGCTCTCCCCGACACGCTGCACACATGAAATCAGCATCATCTCGCAGTCTACCTCTAATACCACTACATCTCTTGTGCACCCATTTATCACAAACACTACACAAGATGGAATTACTTAACACACCCTTGTGGCAAACTGCACATGGCCACTCTCCCTCTCCTCTGATTGTACTGCCACCAACCCTAGATATCATCACTTTTGTTTTATCAGCATTTACCCTTAAGCCCTTGTAACCCATACCATCTCTCCACTTTTTAAATCTTTCCTCCGCCTCCTTTTCATTCTCTGCAATCAACACCAAATCATCAGCATACAACATCTCTCATGGGAGTCCATCTCTGAAGTCACGTGAGAGGGCTTCAAGCCAACAAGAGACTCAAAACTGACCCCTGATGCACACCAACATTCACAGAAAACTCATCACTCAAAGCTTCATTCACTCTTACCTGGGTGCGAGCACCCACGTACATGGCCATAACCACCCTAACCAGCCATTCTTCCAACCCTAGCTTTCTCATTGCCCACTTCACCACCTCTCTAGGGACTCTGTCAAAGGCCTTTTCCAAATCAACAAAAACAAAATACAATTCGCTTTTCTTTCCAATATATTTTTCCTGAAGCTGTCGAACAATGAATATAGCATCAGTGGTCCCCCTGCCTGACATAAATCCAAACTGCATCTCATTGATATTCACTCTTTCTCTAATTATACCTTCTAGAACTCTCTCCATTACTTTCATTATCTGATCTAAGAGCTTTATACCTCTGTAATTTCCCCTTTCCAAGGCATCACCCTTCCCTTTGTACACATTTACAATTACACTCTTCAGCCAATCATCTGGGACAACACACTCATATATAATCATATTTATCAGGTCAGTGACTAACCTCACCCCAGTATCTCCTGAGGCCTTCAACATTTCGGCAGTCAACCCAGACACACCTGCAGCCTTCCCCACCCGCATCCTGCCTATTGCCTCACTCACAGTAGCAGCGTCAATCAAAGGCCAAGAACCAAACATTGGATCAGCTGGCTCCAAACCTTCTCTATCCCAATCAAACTCCTCATTCAACAACCGGCTATAATGCTCTCTCCATGCATCTTTAATACCCTCACTGTTCACCACTACCCTTCCATCATCATTCTTCACACACTGCTCACCTACAATGTCCCGATTATCCCTCTTCACCTGATTTGCCACCCTAAAAATCATATTTTTCCTTTCTCCATGATTTAGATTATCAAGTAAAAGTCTCTGTGGCTCAGACTTCGTCCTGTTTACCTCTCTTCTAGGCCTGCACTTGGCAGCCAAGTACTCCTCCCGGTTACCACCCTTCTTCCATTCCCGGAAAAGCCTTCTTTTCTCCTTAACTGCAGCTTCTACACCGTCATCCCACCACCAAGTTACTTTATGTCTTGGTGGGCCTCTTGTCCAACCGCATATTGCATCGGTAACTCTCAAGAGTTGTTCTTAAGGGCTATATACTGTTCATTAACGCCTCTATCTACGGCTTCCTGTTCAGCCACCACTCTCCTCATCTCACTATAAAAGGCATCCCTTACTAATTGGTTTCCCAGCTTCCATATTTTCCTCCTAGGTACATATGTCCTCCTTCTCATCACTCGTTCCTTAAGCACCATGTCACAAATCAACAGTTTGTGCTGCTGCACACACTCCTTGCTTCCTATAACTTTAACATCCCTCACTAATCTCCTATCAACCCTCCTGACCAGAAAATAATCTATCTGACTACTATTTCCCCCGGACTCATACGTAATCACCCAGCTCATTCTTTTCCTAAAATGTGTGTTGCACACAATCATGTCCATAGCCTCCCCAAACTCGAGTATTCTTTCCCCTTCTGCATTCCTCACACCATATGTACATCCTCCATGGACTCCTTCATAACCTTGAGCTGCTTCACCAACATGACCATTTAAATCCCCTCCCAGAACCACTACCTCATCATCGCCTATATCACTTATATATATTTATGTTATGAGAATAGGTCATATGGCATATTTCAAGGGGAAAATGAGGAAATTAGCGAACGAGTGCAGGTTGGATGTTGCCAAGTTATAATTAGCCAATTCCAGGTGTATGGCACTATCAATTACCTTATTTTTTTTATATATATTATTTTTTATAAGAATATGGCATAGGGCTCATTTCAATGGATGAAATCAGTGGAAAAATCCAGGGAAGATTTGCGCAGCGCAGAGCGGCTGAGCAGACGACATGAGAGGGTAATGGAGGGGAGGTAGGAAAGGGAGTCTAGAATGAGGGGAAAATGGCTAAATTGTCAACAATGGACGGGAGTACTGATGACATTAGCAGCTCTGACTATTGTTGGACATTGGCAGTACTGATAGATGATACAAGTCACCACCTGAAAGCCCGGGTGAATTCAAAACAACACAGAATCACCAAAGTGACGCCCTGCGGTTTGATCCATTGCGCCCGACCGTCACGAGAGTGATGACTCGCGGTTAAGGGGTTAATATTCTGCTATACAAATAAACATCTTTAAAAAAATATCACGTCCCATGTGAATACAAACTGTTCACAAAAATTCTAACTGAAGTAGTTTTACTTAAGATGGAAATCAGCCAAGAGAACAAGCCAGACTTAAAAGCATTTATTCAAAAACAGACCTAATTCAATCTATAAATCAAGTTGTAATTTTTAAAGAGGGATTTCACAATAGCTGGTGTTTTGGCTGACTCACTTCTCTCAACAACACCACAATTCCTTCTAAGTACCCTACATTACTGGCCAACAAAGACAGAATAACTTAGTTCTAAACTTCAAAGTGGTTGCAAGAATCAGATACTGTGAAGAGACTGGAGGGGTACTTCATGGGACATGTGTTGTAGTTTAGTTTAGCAAGACTGCATCATAACATCCTGACTCTCTCAAACCCTCTCATAAGGTGGTCAAGGCATTAGTGGGCTCCTTTCAATTTTGTTCAAGTTACCAATAACCAGTACTAGTTAAATCATATACAGTGAAAGCTCGATTATCCAGGCTCGGATTATCCAGTCTTCGGTATATCCACGCCGTGAATGAATGGTTCAGTGGTACAGCAATACATAGAATTATTCGTACAATAGCTCCGGTTTAAACACGAAGCATCCGGTTGCTAGCGAGCGAGACACGGGAAAACCAGCGTGAGTCTGTCCCCCCACCCACACCTCCCGCTCACAACTCGATCACATGGGTAGCAGGGTGGAGTTTCGTTAGGTGACTAATAACCTAACCTAGCCTAATATTGCTTAACTACCTAATAATTTAACCTATCCTAACCTGGGCTCCAGTTGGAGAATTGGGAAACGAAATCCACTTCTAATTGAAATCCACTTCTTATTACGTTGAATAAGTTTTTTTCCATTATGCCGGAAACAGTCGTAGGTGTACGGCCTAAAGAACGTGATGATTATGATAAAGGAGGGAAATCTTTCATCAAGAGAAGGCAATTATTACCAAATTCAAAGTAGAAAAATACAGAAAACAAACAAGAGGAATATGAATTGAACTGGTAAAGTCTTTAGGCTGTATGTTTAGACGAAAATTTATGGGTTTCACAATTTTAGGGGATGAAATGGAACAGAAATGTTTGCTAATCAGAAAAAAATTACTCTACCATCTCACGTGTTCTCTTAAGTTAGCATTCAGTTTCACATTCTTCATTAGATATTGCACTTCCCATTTCAGACTGACAGAGCATACAGTTATTTCTGTCTCTTTTAATTACGTGTACATTATGTTCATTCTTTTGTTCGTTCTTAAGTGTATGTGTGAAAGAGAGAGTATCGATGCAAACAATAATGTATTCCATTAGCCCCTTCATAGCTGTCAGCCTTGAACGATGCTTTACTGTACCGGTGTCAGTGATGGTGAGTTAAGAGCTATAAAAAACTGCGAGTAATTATGGGAAGGGATCGAAGGTCACTGGTTTGTTTACAAGATTCTACTCTACTGTCCCAGGCAACCAGGCGGTCACTTCCTCTCAGAAGTCCTTGCCGATGTTTAAATGCTAATGAAACATGCCCCTTAATTTTGAGTACGTTTCTTCCATTATGCTGAAAACAATAGTAGGTAAGCTTTAAGGAACGTTATGATATTAAGAGAGGGAATCTTTCTGCGAGAGAAAGGTAATTTACCACCCTCAAAATAGGCATAAAAATACAGAAAACAAACTAGAGGAATATAAATTGACTTGGCAAGGTCATTAGGCTGTATGCTTACATGAAAATTTATAGGTTTCACAATTTTAGGGGACGAAATGGAGCAAAAATGTTTACTAATCAGAAAAAAAAAAAAAGTCTCACGTCTTCTCGTAAGTTAGCATTCCACATTCTTTGTTCAATATCGCAGTTCCCAACACATTTCGGACCGACAGAGCATACAGTTATTTCTGCTCTTTACAGTTGAGTGTACATTTACTGCTCATTCTTTGTTCGTTGTTATGTGTATGTGTGAGACAGTATTGATACAAATAATTATGTATTTCTATTAACCCCTTCATAGCTGCCATCCTTGAACAATGCATTATTGTACCGGTGTCAGTGACGCTGAGTTAGAAAGCTATAAAATCTGCGAACAATTATGGGAAGGGAACGAAGGTCACTGGTATGGTTCCACAAACCTTCTGTACCATCCCAAACACCCAGGCAGCCACTTCATCCCAGATGTTTTCGTCGATCACTGGTATGGTTCCACAAACCTTCTGTACCATCCCAAACACCCAGGCGGCCACTTCATCCCAGATGTTTTCGTCGATATGTTTAAATGCTAATGTGACATGCGCCCTAATTTTATTCTTTCACAATTCATAGCAAATCAAAAGATGGGATTAGGGACAAAAAAAAAAAAAAAGGTGCATCAGACGAGTCTTACCACATCTGTAAGAAAAAGAAACTGATTTTAGAACTTAGAAAAAATGGTTTCAAGGCCTGCCACGGGAGCACGCAAATTTCTGAACTCACTGCCACTGAGGGGGCTAAACATGCTTTACTGTAAGCAGTAAAAGCACCTTACCAAAACAGTTCATCCTGATATTCCGTTATGTTTTTCTGATTATTTCTGGGTCGGCAAATAAAAATTTCTTTTAAAATCTGTTTCCCCATTGTTTTTAGCTGTTCTGCTGGTGTGCCAACTCTTGTTGTTACCTAACGTAATGGTGGAAGTACTGTTCTGATCTAATTGTTTCACCAAACCTGGCCTAACCTAGCATAACTGCACTTAATAATTTAACCTAACTTAATCTCCAGATTGGAAGTTGGGAAACGAAATCCACACTTCAATATGTTGTTTCTTCCATTGTTCTGGAAACAATCATAGGTACAGCTTCAGGAACGTGACGATAATAACAGGGAGGAAATTTTTCAGCAAGATAAAGAAATTTACCAAACTGAAACTAGAAAAAACAGCAACAAGCAGGATGCATATAAAAAGATTTGGTAAGGTCTTTCTATACATTTACCTGTAAATAAATCAGTCTAACAGTACTTGTTTTTTGTTTCCACCGGATTAATCGTGATTTCGGACTATTCAGTCACCCCTTCACACCATATAGCCTGGATAATTGGGCTATCTCTGTACAGAGATAGCCTGATTATACAGGCTATATGCTGTGAAGGGGTGCCCAAATAGTCCGAATTCATGATTTATCCGGCGGAAACAAAACATAAGTAATCTTCCCACCATCCGATGTAACAGAGCCAAAGGCATGACCGGAAAGTGGTCTTGTCCGGATAGTGGCCCTGAAGCTCCAGCACTGGTGATTCATGACCCTAACCTAACCTAACCTAAATCAGAAAACCACCTATCTACCTCCCTACCGGACATGCATAGCACTTATTTAAGTCCCCTTTCACATAAACAATGAACACAAAGCATGAATTAATTGAATTTTAACCAAAAAATGATGATTTAGACGTGAGTAATGCATAGGTGCTCACAATTTGCCATCAAGTGTAAGTATCAGACATGGAAATCACTATGAAAATCACCCTTTCTCACATCGGATGCATTAAATAATGAACACAAAGCATGAAATCATTGAATTTTAACTCAAAAATGAGAAATTTGAGGTAAGTAAGACATAGGTGTTCACGAGTTGGCAGCTTAGTGTAAGCAAGTATCGGACGTGGCAATCACTATGAAAATCATAATTTCTCACATCTTATGTACTAAAATATGGGATACAAAGCATCAGATAAATAAATTGTTGCCAGAAAAATGATGATTATGAGTTTGGTATGGCAAAGGTGTTCACTGTTCACCAACAGCACCGGTCATTCTTGATCCTAACCTAACCTAACCTAAATCAGAAAATCACCTACCTACCTCCCTACCGGACATGCATAGCACTTATTTAAGACCCCATTCACATAAATAATGGACACACATGAATTAATTGAATTTCAACCAAAAAATGACGATTTTGAGGAATGTAAGGAATAGGTGTTCACGAGTTGGCAGCTTAGTGTAAGTAACGGACGTGGCAATCACTATGAAAATCATCATTTCTCACATCTTATGCACTAAAATATGGGATACAAAGCATCAAATAGATAAACTGTTACCAGAAAATTATGATTTAGAGGTGAGTAGGGCAAAAATGTTCACCAGTTAACTAGATAGTGAACGTAAGAGACATGGTAATCAATGAGAAAATCACCTCTTTCACAGCCTGTGCACTCAAATATGGGACACAAAGCATGAAGTAAATAAAGTGTAACCGGAAAAATTATGATTTAGAGGTGTGTAGGGCAAAAAAGTTCACCAGTTGACCAGATAGTGAACGTAAGTAAGAGACATGGTAATCACTGAGAAAATCACCTCTTTTACAGCCTGTGCACTCAAATATGGGACACAAAGCATGAAGTAAATAAAATGTAACCAGAGAATGAGGATTTAGAAGTGATTATGGAAAAATATTAAGCAGTTGACAGTGTACTTACAAGTCCATGATGGTTGTTAACGAATATTACCCCCACCTCTAAGGCTTTTACGGTGCTCTTGAAGCATGTCCAGTAATCCAGTGTTTAACTACACTTAAACCTTAGCACTGTGAATTATGACTGTTTAAACAAGAACGAAAATACCGCAAACGATTTGACAGCTGTCCACTCTTCATGGAGGTTGAGAGAAAGCTAACAGGAGGAGGAGAGCGAGGGAAAGGAGATGGTCGGCGCGTGGGGGAAATTCAAACTGATGCGGTCGGGAAAAAATTTGATTTTTTTCTTTTTTTTTTGCAATTTTTGGGCATTTTGGGGTTTTGACCATCAGCCTACGATGTCCGAACAGTGAGGTAACTGGATAGAGGTCATCTGGAAAGTAGAGAGATTACTGTACTGTTAGGCTGATTTATTTACCAGTAAATGTACACTTTAAGCAGCAGAAAGACCTTACCAATTCAATTCATATTCCTCCAGCTTGTTTCTGTACCTTTCTGACTATTTCCAGTTTTTTCTTGCTGAAATATTTCCTCCCTGTTATTATCATCACATTCCTAAAGTCGTACCTACGACTGTTTCCAGTGCAATGGAAGAAACTCAGTGTACTCAAAAGTGAATTTTGTTTCCCAATTTTCTAGGGTAGGCAAGGTTTAGTTAAACACTTAGGTTAGAACAGTCCCTTCTGCCAATAAGATAATGAATCAAACAAGGGTTGTCTCAGCAGAACAGCTAAAAACAACGGGGAAACTGTTTAACAAAAAACATTTATTTACCAATCCAGAAATACAGTAAAACCTCGATATAATGGACTTTAGTAGACTGGAATTCGCTTTTATCAGACTCGAGGAGCTACCGGACTAAACTCCTATACAGTATATCGGAAAAAGTCCGATATAGCCAGAAAGCAGTCCGGACTGCCTGACAACTTCAGCTATGTTCACCACAATAAGACAAGTAAAAGACATGTTTTTCAGTGCACAGTACAATATTATTATACCATTTGATTAATGTAGTGAAGGTATAACACAGTACAATACTGCAATGGTGGTGAAAACCACTGATGCAATCTGGACTAATGTCTGATATATCGGAAAAAGTCCGGATTAGCAGTGGTAAGTCTGGATGTCGCTTTTATCGGAATTTCGCATATTTCGGACTGGCTTGGGCCCCAATTAGTCCGTTATAGTGAAGTCTTACTGTAATCATAAAAATATAACAGACTGTCAGGGAGAACTTGTTTGGTAAGGTGCTTTTACTGCTTAAAGTAACACGTGTTCAGCCCCCTAAACAGCCGTGAGTTCAGAAATTTGTATACTCCCGTGGCCAGCCTCGGGACCATTTTTTCAAAGATCTAAAATCAATTTCTTTTTCTTACACATGTGAAAAATCTCATCTGGTGCACATGGCTAACCCCCCCCCAAACCCATCCTGTGACATGCTATGATTCATGAAAGAATTAATAAAATAAGGGTGCATGTTACAGTAGTAAGTACGGTAAACATATCGGCAAAAACATCTGGGATGAAGTGACCGCCTGAGATGGCAGAGTAGGTCATGTAAATATATCAGTGACCTACGATCCCTTCCCATAATTGTTCGCAGTTTTTTACAGCTCGCTGTAACTTAACCCGTCGAGCCCCACCGACGTACAATGCACGTCGCTATTTTTTTCCGTGGACAGACCCACTGATGTGCATCGTACGTCACTCAATTGCAAGGCCCATCGTGTGCACATTTTTCAACATTCGCGGGTGATTTTTGGTAGGCATATGTGGGAGACCTTCCTCTACCTGCTGTCAAGCGGGGATACTACTGCCTGGCCCCACCTGACCCCCCCCTCCCCCCCACACTGGGCAATTCACCTGTTAGCAGTAACCTGGCCAATAAAGATATGTTGCCCCACGGTCTCTCCAATGACGAAATTCACGGTGAAAGTGATTCCTGAGGTGAAGGACAAAGAAACAAAGAAGCTAGAGGCAGAAACAAACAGAAGTGATGAGGTGGTAATGTCGTAAAGGAAGGTGACATATGCTGGGGTTTTGGGTGAGTGAACAATGCTTTTATCGCCTATATTATTGTGTGAAAACCAATATAGACTTGTACTACACATAAATTCGTACCAAATAAATAAATAAATATGCAATTTAATGTGGCCTGAATTAGTTAACTCTTCCATAGTTCGTTTTCTTTAGCCAGGTACCCTGAAAAGAAGGAAAATGTAAGGCTGAATGACACCTGTATTAACATTTTTAAGCTCAGGAGGGCGATTTCTCTATCAATTTCGATGTTTCTCACCGAAAGCCGAGGTATGAGCCAAAAAAAAAAAAAAAGTTGAAAATCAGTCAGGACTGGGCAGGTTAATGTCACTGACACCGGTACAGTAAAGCGTTGTTCAAGGCCGGCAGCCATGAAAGGGTTAACCTGCAATCGATGGGCAACATTTAACGAAGCTGTTACCTCACTACGGGCAATTTTCAGAAAATGCAGAAAATTGCTTGTTTTCAAACCTTAACACAGTATCTCAGAAACTATACCACTTAGGGAAACAAATTAACAGCCATTTTACTCATCAACTCTTTCTCCTGCGAATGAAAGTATCCCCAGGTCTCTAGGTCATTGTGTTAATGAGTAATGATGTGAGGAAGAGAACTAACTGGAGCAGAGTGAGAGCAAGATGTGTTCATGCCCGCACTGCCAACTATGGCTTTGCTCTCAATGTGATAACTTACTGCCCTGCTAGATGAGGCAGTGGCTCAATCGGTAGAGAGGTGGCCTGCAGTTCTACCGGATCCAGGTTCAAATCCCCGCTGGGGTAGGGAACAGTTTAAGGATTTGAATTTTATGAGATCAGACTTTACTGATCTACCAGAAGACCCGCCGACATGTAAAAATACCCTTCCTAATACCAATACACCAGTCCTGTATCAGACAGCCCTAGCATGTATTCAATACGGATGGTGAGTGTTAGCGCCGGAGTGGTGACATGTAAGAGAGGCGTATGGTATGTAGGAGGAATGCTGAACCTTGAAAGCAGGCTGTAAAGCCTATGCCCAGAGTCGGACATTCGCCTGTGTGGTATAGAGGGACTCCCTCCCTAACTTTTGGTGGCAAGATGGAAAAGTGGCTGGTTCGAACGGTGGTGGGAAGACACTTGCGTGCATAGCTGCAACCTGGTGACCCCATAGCAACCCAATTGTGATGTGTATACAGGTTACCAGCAGAGCAGATGGGGGTTAATGGAATACAATATTGTTTGTAACAGTATTCTCTCTTTCACACATATACAGAAGAACAAATAAAAGAATGAGCAGTAAATGTACACTTAACTTTAAGGAGCAAAAATAACTATGTTCAGTTGGTCCGAAATGTGTTGGGAAGTGCGATATCGAACGACGAATGTGGAAATGAATGCTGACTTACGAAAACACATTGGATGAGAGTAATTTTTTTCTGATAAGCAAACATTTTTGTTCCAATTCATCCCCCCAAATTGTGAAACCCATAAATTTTTGTCTAAGCATACAGCCTAAAGGTCTTGCCAATTCAATTCATATTCTTCTAGCTAGTTTTCAGTATTTTTCTGACCATTTTGAGGGTGGTAAATTACCTTCTCTTGCTGAAAGCTTTCCTCCCTCATTATCATCACATTTCTTAAGCCATACCTACGACTGTTTCCGGCATAATAGGAGAAACTTACTCAATGTACTCAAAGATGGATTTTGTTTCCCAATTTCCCAACTGGAGCCCAAGTTAGGTTAGGTTAAATTATTAGGTAATTATGCTACGTAAGGTAAGGTTAGGTTAGGTTATCTGTCACCTCACCAAACTCCACCCCACCATCCTTGTGATCGAGTTGTGAACAGGAGTTGTGGGAGGTGGGTAAACTCAGGCTCATTCACCCTTGGCTCGCTCACTAGCAACGAGATGCTTGCTGTTTAACCACTAAACCAAGGGCCGTCACTTTTGTGGCACTCGGTGGCGATGGATCGAGCCGTGGGCCTTCAGTTGGGTGCCTCTGTTTTCTTTTTAAGTAGCCGGGGCTGTCAAGATATAAATATACAGTAATCCCTCCACTATCCGACGTAATAGAGCCAAAGGAATGTCCGGATAGTGGTCTTGTCCAGATATTGGCCCTGAAGCTCCAGCACTGGTCATTCATGACCCTAACCTAACCTAACCTAAATCAGAAAACCACCTACCTACCTCCCTACCGGACATGCATAGCACTTATTTAAGTCCTCTTTCACATAAATAATGCACACAAAGCATGAATTAACTGAATTTTAACCAAAAAATGATGATTTAGAGGTGAGTAAGGTATAGGTGCTCACAACTTGCCAGCAAGTGTAAGTAAGTATCAGACATGGAAATCACTATGAAAATCACCCTTTCTCACACCATATGCATTAAATAATGGACACAAAGCATGAATTCATTGAATTTTAACCCAAAAATGATGATTTTGAGGCAAGCCATAGATGTTCATGAGTTGCCAGCTTAGTGTAAATAGGTATCGGACGTGGCAATCACTATGAAAATCATCATTTCTCACATCTTATGCACTAAAATATGGGATACAAAGCATCAAATAAATAAATTGTTACCAGAAAAAGAGTTAGGTATGGCAAAGGTGTTCACTGTTCACCAACAGCACCGGTCATTCTTGGCCCTAACCTAACCTAACCTAAATCAGAAAACCACCTACCTAACTCCCTACCGGACATGCATAGCACTTAATTAAGACCCCATTCACATAAATAATTGGCACAAAGCATGAATTAATCGAATTTTAACCCCCAAATGATGAATTTGAGGTGAGTACGGCAGGGGTGTTCACGAGTTGGCAGCTTAGTGTAATAAGTATCGGACGTGGCTATCACTATGAAAATCATCATTTCTCATATCTTATGCACTACAATATGGGATACAAAGCATCAAATAAATAAACTGTTACCAGAAAAAGAGTTAGGTATGGCAAAGGTGTTCACTGTTCACCAACAGCACCAGTCATTCTTGACCCTAACCTAACCTAACCTAAATCAGAAAACCACCTACATAACTCCCTACTGGACATGCATAGCACTTAATTAAGACCCCATTCACATAAATAATTGGCACAAAGCATGAATTAATCGAATTTTAACCCCAAAATGATGAATTTGAGGTGAGTAAGGAAGAGTTCATGAGTTGGCAGCTTAGTGTAAGTAAGTATCGGACGTGGCTATCACAATAAAAATCATCATTTCTCATATCTTATGCACTAAAATATGGGATACAAGGCATCAAATAAATAAATTGTTACAAGAAAAAGAGACAGCACCGTTCATTCTTGACCCTAACCTAACCTAACCTAAATCAGAAAACCACCTACCTAACTACCTACCGGACATGCGTAGCACTTAATTAAATACCTATTCAGATAAGTAATTGGCACAGAGGATGAATTAATCAAATTTTAACCCCAAAATGATGATTTTGAGGTGAGTAAGGCAGGGGTGTTCGCCAGCTGACTACATAAAGAACGTAAGGAAGAGACATGATTATTACTGAGAAAATCACCTTTTCACAACCTGTGCACTCAAATATGGGACACAAAGCATGAAGTAAATAAAATGTAGCCAGAAAAATTATGATTTAGATGTGTGGAGGGGGCAAAAATGTTAACCAGTTGACTAGATGGTGAACGTAAGTAAGAGACATGGTAATCACTGAGAAAATCACCTCTTTCACAGCCTGTGCACTCAAATATGGGACACAAAGCATGAAGTAAATAAAATGTAACCAGAAAAATTATGATTTAGAGGTGTGCGGGACAAAAATGTTCACCAGTTGACTAGATAGTGAACATATGTAAGGGACATGGTAATCACTGAGAAAATCACCTCTTTCACAGCCTGTGCGCTCAAATATGGGACACAAAGCATGAAGTAAATAAAATGTAACCAGAAAATGAGGATTTAGAAGTGATTATGGAAAATATTTAGCAGTTGACAATGTTTACTTACAGTCCATCATTGTTGTTTACCCCCATCTCTAAGGTTTTTACAGTGGTCATAATTGCTCTTGAAGCATGTCCAGTAATCCAGTGTTTAACTACACTTAATCCTTAGCACTGTGACTTTTGATTATTTAAACAAGAACGAAAATACTGCAAAAGATCGGACAGCTGTCCACTGTTCGCAGGAGTTGAGACAGAACTAGTAGGAGGGCGATTTGGCGGGAAGGGAGCTAGTCGGTGCGAGCGGGAAATTCAAACTGACGCGGTCAGAAAAAATCAGATTTTTTTTCGAATTTTTTTTAATTTTGGGGCATTTTGGGGTTTGGACAGCCCACGATGTCCGAACAGTGATGTATCCGGATAGTGGACGTCCGGATAGTAGAGAGATTACTGTATATGAAAAATTTTAGGAGAAGCCTAAGTGATATTTTTATCACTCAGGCTAGTTTTGGCAAATATTTTTAAAAAGTCAGGGCGCGAATTACCACCGGCGGGAAGTGCCAGAACCGCCTCCCACAACCCCGCAGTTTAGGGGTTAAACTGGAGCTATCATACGGATAATTTTATGTATTACCGTACGGCTGAACCACTCGGTCATGGCACGGATATACTGAAACCTGGAAAATCTGAACCTGGATAACTGAGTTTTCACTGCATATAATAATAATGAAAACCAAGATTCATTATTTATTTAAAAAAAAAAAAACAACATAAATGTAATGTCATGACTGAATAAATTTGTGGACTGACTGCGGCAAATTTCTAATTTCAAAATAGCTTCCTATACTGTATAACTGACTGCCATACTCTCTACAGTATATTGGAATTTTCCATAGTGGCGGTTCCTCATTTGTGAGGTTCAGAACGAGAAACATTAATTTCCATGAAACGGAATAAATCATTTTTATCCCAATTTATTTGAATATACACATAAATCTATCTACAGGTATCTATCTTTTGCCAGACGCCTTACTTCCATAAAGGGTGGCCACAAACAAATCGCCTCCATGTTGCTCTGTCCCCCGGCATTTCACTGCCCTGCTCCCAGCTCACACACCCCTCTCTCCTATACCTCTCCACTCCATACCTCCATCTCATCCTTGGTCTCCCCCCCACCACCTCAATCAGATACACTCTCCTCATCAGTCTCTCACTCTCCATCCTCTCCACATGGCCAAACCACCTTAATGTGTTCTTCCTAATGCTTTCTATCACAACCACGTCCACACCACAATGCTCCTTCACCTCCTCATTTGTCAGTCTCTCTCCATGTGACTGCACATGCTCCTCTCAAGTAAGTCATTTCCACTGCTCTCACTCTCGACTTCTGCCCCTCTAACAGGGTCTAAGCTTCACTTCCATATGTTAGAGTTGGTATCACAATACTGTCATGAAGCAGCTTTTTCACTTCCATGCTCACTTCCTTGTTCCTTATCATTGTTTTCAAGGTACCAGCAGCCTTTCTTCCCTGTTGCACCCTTTCAAGCACTTCACCCTCTAAACTTCCATCCTTACTCATCACACTACCCATGTATTTAAATTCACTCACATTCTCCATATCCTCCCCATCCAATCTCACTGTACATTCACTGACTTCACTTCTCTCGAAGACCATTACTTTACTCTTCCCTACATTCACCTGTAATGCCATAAATCTTGTATATGTTATAAGTAGTATAAGTGTAATATAAGTTAGTATAAGCATAGTGTAAGTATAATATGTATGTAATTTACGTTAGGTTATGTATGATGTAAGTGTAATTCTGGACCCGGTTAAGATGATGCAATGTATGGGAAGTGGACCTTGTAATTCATTTTTGGGCTTGTTCTTAGTTAAAGTGTAGTAGGGGAGTATTATTTTAATATGTGGACCGTGTGGAGCGAGCTGGACGCGCAAATTCATGTCTGGTTTCGATAAAGAGGCGAAGAAAGTTGCTTCGAGATTAAAATTCGCGATGAGTTGTATTTACACTTGAAATTTAGAATTTTGTAGTTGAGTTTGTGTATATCATCGTGTTGTACTAAATAATAATGTCTAAGAGCTTAGGTAAAGTCTGATTATTGAATATGGTCATTGTTAGCCGCGAAATTAATTTATTTTTCACTGTCGCCAGATCATGTAGCCCAGTACCAACGCAAACAAAGAAAAAATAGGCATCGTTTTAAAATTGTTAGACCTAGGTTATTGCCACAAAATTTAAATCATCATAAGTCATTTTGTCTAAGTAAAGGACTGTGTAAATTCCTTGTTGCAAATTTCCTGGACGATGGTTTAACAAGTTGACTGTAGAATAATTGGTCGAGGTCAGAAGTGGTTGTAAGAACGTCGTGGGTTTTTGCGGGGCATCCTGCCCGCGAGGCGTCACTTCTCGCTGTAATCTCACGGAGGACGGGTGTCCGCAGGTATGGTCCCGAGTATTCATGGTATTCTCCCACATACGTCACAATAATTAGTTGTCATCCTAACTATATATAAAGTAAGATGTCTGATAATATTTATCAATGCTATTATGTGACTTCTCGCTGTAATCTCACAAAGGACGGGTGTCCGCAGTTGAGTGTGTGGCGACATTAAGTCGGGATTGCTGTCTGGGTAACGTACCGCAGTCCTAGTGCTAAAGCCCTTACACATTTCCACTTAGTTCCTTTCAATTCCCAGTGTCGATCAGGTTGTCGTATGGTTCACTTAGTAAGCCCTTTATTCATGAAGTGAAATATTTTGGTTAAAAGTGAGTGAGAAGCGGAGTGTCGTATTCCTCTATCATGCAGAGTACTGCAAGCGCTGAGTCTACATATTAAATTATTCTTGGGATTCGGATTAATTACATAGATATGCTATGTTGTGCAAACCCATGGAAAATAGGGATGATTTCTTTAAATGTAGAGTAAACTGTGTAACACGTTGCAAACTTGGGTATCACTACGAGTCCTTTTGAGACCGTGGTTTGTGTGAGTTTCTCCTGTGGTTGTAATTTACTATATCACAAGTGCACCTTAGTGACGAGTTAAGAGGTCGAGTTGAGTGAATTCTTTATGTATGGGTGTTTTGTATCGGGCGAGTAGTACTTCTGTGAGCAGATTAATCAACAACTTGTTGAGTGTAGAGCCCAAGTACTTCTGAATTGGTTTACTCTTATATAATCATTTGAACTGTGATACGTGAGACAGGTGATTTATAAACTGTGGAGAAGAGAGCTTCCATTCTCTCAGATATTCTGGTGGTATCGGAGACTAAAGTATTACTATGCTCCAGTAACTAATTCTTGTTCGTAGTTCTATGCATTCTATGTAATTTAAGGTTAGTAATATAGATAAGTATACTTTTCGTATGTGTTTGGTATAAATCCTCTGGGAAGTAATTCATGAGGCCCAGTGGCCCGCAAGGCATGTTTCATCTATAAAATCCACGCTCTCGTATATTATTCTCACGCTACCCTGTTACTGCCGTAGGCCTCATTGTCCCCTCTTCCATCGTACGGGACTAATATCTTTAATACCTTTTTTTTTCCTGGCAACCGCTGGGTGGTGGCAGCATACCAAATTATTTCAATTATTATCTGTTGATATTTCTTCCTGGTGTTAATCAAATTAACGAGGCCTTCTTAATAACTCTAGGATATCTACTCTGGCAGTAAACAGAAAACATCGAATTAAATTCATTCAGATTTGGATATAGATAGATCATACTCATTATTAAGGGAACGCTAAAAATCTCTCCCTTACACTGGTGTCATAAGCGGTGGAATTATTAATTTTATATAGTATCAAAATTCCGGTCATTACACTGGTAGTCTATGCGGTGGAATATACTTTCGGAGGGTGGACTTAAAATTCTCTCCCTTACACTGGTGGCATATGCGGTGGGATATAGATGTAGATAGATCAATTGTTATAACATGCTAGAGGCCCACTTGGTCTTATTAAGAACCCCTGGGAGGTAAAATTTTCAAGTAGTGATAAACCGAAAATTGTTCGGTAAATTCCCACAGTTAAAAGTGTTAGTACTTTGCAGAATGTTAAGAGTATCCTTAGTGGGTCATAGCCAAATACCTCAGTCATTGAATATTGATTCGGACGTGAAACTGAGGGTGTATCGGGCCCCTGGAGCCAGAGCCAGAACTTTTTTCTCTGATGAACGAGTCAGTGGAGTACTCGAGTGGCAACATGTTCTGTGTAAATTCTGGATTAGATAGCTAATAGTAGCGTTCCTTCTGTTTCACCATGAGTTGGCAGGGTATAGAAATTAAGATTGAGGACGAGGAGTATGATCAGACAGAGGCGCAGCAGTCTTTCCCGAAGTTAGCCTGTCCTCAGACTTCAGATTGTATACAACCAATGATGGGTAACGTGAATCCCCTAAAACCACGTGATGTTCCGGTACTAGAACTGAGTCAATTACAGAGTATTGATGCGGCAGCTCGGCTGGAAATGTTCTTTGAAGCGGTAGAGCAGTGTAGCGAAGAGGATGCAAAGCGCTTACAAATTGCGAAGAGTTGAGTGAGCACGGAGTTAGCAGTGTTCATTCACAATGTCCAGACTAATAGACGAGTAACCACGTGGTTGACATTCAAGACGATCCTTAGGTCAGAATTTGCTATTGAAATAACTATCGATCGGGCATGGCAGGAATTGGTTTCAGCGTGCTACAATTGGGTAGAATCACCACAGGCTTTTACACACCGCTATATATGGAAACATGCGGCCGTTGAACACAAATTTCCCTGTGAAAGGTTCCCTAACCGAGACAAAACAATCAAGCGTAAGCTGTGGTATGGATTGCCTCTTCCATCAAGGAGTAAATTAGAAGGGTTCCTGGATGATGAATACCCATTAAAGAAATTCATTGATCGAACAGAGAATGAACGCCAACTGTTGGAAGCGAGTCAGGCCTCTCAAGTAAATATGTTACCTTCTGAAAGAAGCATGAAAGATAGGGAGTCAGACAACCAGCTATCACCTTCTACCTCACTGAAACAGAGTAACTTTTCGAATCCAGACGGACCTAAAGAAGTAGTAAAGGATCTAAAGCGTCAGATCCGTGAACTTAAGACTAACCTGGCACAAGCAGTCAAGGGTCGGCCTAATAACCCTAAAGTATATAGGGAGAAATACTGTGCTCATTGTCGAGCTTCTTCTCACAATCTCAGAGACTGTTGGCGAAAACTCCATCCTGGACATTGATTTGATTGTCGCAGACCCGGATGTCGGCGAGGTGAGCACGGGTGTCCTGGACGTAGTCCCGACACCACAGCTCAAGGCGTCTCTCCGGTAGTAACTCAGGAACCGGCTCAGCAGTTATGACTAGCTGGCGGTCAAACGTCTCCCACTATCAGTGTCATAACAAATGGGAAGATGTTAGAAGCTGTCATGGACACCGGCAGTAGTTATACTTTGATCAAGGAGTCCGCATTTAAACGAATCGGGGGAGAACTGAACACACGATGTAATTTGCCGCGCTTACAAGGAATCACAGGCGCACCTCTGAGAATACTAGGGATGTTGCGAGCTGAAATATCGGTCGGTGATGAGAAAGTACACAAGCAATGGATCCCGGTAGTACCAAACTCTTATCTTAGTACAGATATTCTCCTGGGATGTGATGTTGAGCCAAGCTACACTCATGTGGGATGGAGCGAAGAGAGTTATGATGTGGGGTGGTGCACCTTATGTAGTAAACCATATCCGTCGACAGAGGAACAAAGTGAGGAGAGTTAAGGATGAACCTGTAGTATTGTCTAAACCGAAACAAACCTTCTCACAGATTAATCTCCTTTCGACCTTGAAGTTAGACCCTTACCAAACTAAATTTGTGTCCGTATCTGTGAAAGTGGAACCAGAAACTAATCTTATCGTCTATCCACAGTCTAGAATGAGTCATAATAGTCACCCTTATTTGGTCCAAGTAAACGAGTCAAGCAACACCTATGTTCCACTGATTAACCCCACTAAAAAGGTGAAAGTGTTGCGAAAAGGTACTATCATCGGTTCGTATGAGAGAGTGACTAGCCCAGTCCCTGACAAAGTTAACATCACTAAAATACGAAATGACCTTCTACCTGAGAATGATCACGTTGAGCAAAAGGGTACCCGTAGTCAGAAATTGAAAGCTTTGATTGATGTACAGAACTGGCAACGACTCACTGAAGGCCAGCGAAAAGAACTAACAGAACTAATCCTGAAGTATGACCCTCTATTCATCCTAGACCAAGGAGAATTAGGTCTGATCAAGGGTCCTCCAGCTCATATTAAAGTCGAAAATCCTCTGCCCAGTCGAGGCCCAATGTATCGCTATCCTGTGCAGGCTAAACAAATTATCACTGATATGTTGAAGGATATGGAGGATAGAGAGATCATTGAAAGATCCACAGCAGCCTGGTTACCACCTATTGTTTTGGTCAATAAACCCGATGGGAGTAAAAGAATGTGCCTCGATTACCGCCATGTTAACCGGCATCTCGCAGCCGATGTCTATCCACTTCCGCAGCTAGATGAATTAGTGGACCAAGCCGCTGGACATCAATATTACGTCACTATGGACATGCGAGAGGCATATTTTCAGATTTTATTAGATGAGGAGAGTCGTGATCTAACTACTTTCAGCGATGGTGTGGCTCTTTATCATTTCCGTCGTCTTCCCTTTGGACTTAACTGTTCTCCAGCCATCTTCTCACGTCAAATGGTCAATTTGCTAACACCTCTTCTACAGAAAGGTTGGGTTAAAAATTACCTAGATGACTTGATCTTATGGGCCCCAAGTTTTCCTACCCTACTGGATCGGTTAAGACAACTTTTTGAACTGCTTGCTAATAATGGTGTAAAGCTAAATCTCAGTAAGTGTGAGTTTGGATGTAAAGAAGTGACTTTCCTAGGACACCAGATTTCGGCAGAAGGTAGTAAACCTGATCCAAAGAATATAGAGGCCATAGTTAAAATGAGACCACCCACCACTGTGAAAGAAGTAAGACGATTTCTCGGAATGTGCGGATTCTATAGGAAACATGTACCATCGTTCGCACGCGTAGCTACACCACTCACTAACTTGACAAAATCACGAACCACTTTTCTCTGGACGGACGAATGTCAGAAAGCATTTGAACATCTTAAATCTTGCCTTACCAATGCCCCTGTTTTAGTTGGAGCTAAAGTAGATCAGCCATTCATTCTTACTACAGATGCAAGTAACACCCACATTGGGGGAGTTCTTAGTCAAGTACAAGCTGACGGTACCAATAAGCCAATCGGGTATTTCTCAAAAAAACTAACCCCTTGCGAGTCTCGCTATTCAACCACCGATAAAGAGGCTCTGGCAATAGTTCTTGCATGCCGTAATTATCACCATTACTTATGGGGTAGGCGGTTCACAGTGGTCACAGATCACCAACCACTGACCAGCATTTTCAAATGCAGGACTAAATCACCAAGAATGAACCGTTGGATTCTGGAAATGAGAGAGTACAATTATGATATACAATATCTCAAAGGTAAAGATAATTTTGTTGCGGATCAGTTATCACGCCCAGTTCGAGTGGTAGTCCGATCACCTGAAGCCACCTGGCTTGGGTTGAACCGAGAACAGATGAGAGATCGCCAGAGAGTAGAACCAGTATGGGCAGAACTTGCGCAGTATTTAGAAGGTGGTAGGCTTCCCACTAAAAGACTGCCTAAGAATACTTTAGATCAGTTTGCCTTGGTAGAAGAAATATTGTATTATGTACGTGTAAAGGCAGACGGTAGTCTTCAATGTAGTCTTATAGTTCCTTGTACGTTAGTTGTTCAGGGATTGCAACACGCCCATGAATTGACAGGACATCTAGGGCAGAAGAAAACTATTAAGAAAGCGGAAGAACTGTATTATTGGCAGAACTTAAAAGTGAATGTTTGTGATTATGTTAAAAAGTGTGTAACCTGTCAAAGGTTTAAGCAGAACACTGGATTGCAGCAACAGTGGAAAGAATTACCCCCAGTGAGTAAACCACTGGAGAGGATTGGTATAGATCTCACGGACATGGTTGCTGGAACCCAGGGTTATCGTTATGTACTTACTGTAGTGGACCACTATAGTCGTTTTGTCAGGTTTTTCCCCCTTACAACTAAACAGACCACACAAATCACAGACAAGCTAGGGCAATATGTGGCAGATTATGGCACTCCCCGTGGAATTGTCCTGGATAACGGAGGAGAGTTCACCAGTCAAGAGTTCCAGCGATTTTGCCAGCGACATCAAATCACTTTGTATTATACGACCCCTTATCATCCCCAAGGAAATGGAGTGACAGAGAGGATGCACAGGACCCTGAAATCCGTCCTCTCCACTTTATGTCAGGGCCACCCTTTTCGTTAGCCCCAGTTGCTCCAGTCTTGCCAGATCGCCACGAACCAGGCGGTGCATACATCAACGGGTCAGCAGCCGTACTTCGCCTTCTTTTCTCGCCACCCTCCCAGACTAATCAGTGCGTCATCCCAACAGCTCATGCCCTCATACGGGACACTCACCGTAAAATGTCGAGAAGGTACAGAGATGTAGCCAATAGAAGGCGGAAAAATCAAGTAGTGGAAGTTGGTTCTCTTGTATGGGTCAAGAAAGAAACAGTGATTCCTGGCACGTGTCGCAAACTTAACGTGAAGTGGGATGGTCCGTATCGAGTGGTGGAAGTGTTAAGAGAAGGTAGCATGTATGTAGTGGAAAATGTATTCACAGGTAAAGTGTTGCAAAGAGCTGCCGGACAAGTAAAACCCGATTATGGAGGGGGAGAGTGGCTTTTAGAACCCTTGGACGAAGCGTTCATACCTGATCCAGAGGTTGAACAATTACCACCACGTGAAAGACAACCTCCACGCAGACTAATCGAGGAATGCTAAATTGCTGTAGAGTGATGATGTGTTTTTTTTTTTTTTGGAATGTTGTACAATGATGAAAAGTTGATAAGATGGTTATGGTAATATTTAGTCAAGTGTTGGATAGGGAAGTGTGTGTGGGTCAGACTGTCTGACTATTGACTGTGATAGTTAGTGAGTTCAGAGAGAGTTTTATCTCGTGTTGTGGTTAATCGGAGTGTGTGTCATGGGCATAGCCCAGTTCAGTGGGCAAAATTAGGATGCTTTAATCCGAGGGAAAACTGCAGTACTCCCTCAAACTACAGACACCACGGCCTAGGGTATAACAGTGACTTCAGGACCTGACAGGCGCTCGTCAGTCACTAGGTGGAGAGCTGGAAGCACAAGGTAGTATGAATGGGGAGTGTAAATGGGGTTGTGGGTTGAATGTATGTGAAGCGCCCCTGGGACGATCCTAGCAGCGAGAGTACAGGTTTGTCCAGGTGAGACGACCATGTTAGCATCCAGGCAGGAGGTTGGCTGGGGCACAATTTCTACTGAATATTCAGGAGTTCATTGGTGACAGAGAAGCGACCCCCTGGGGAATGCATATTATTCGTGGACCGACAGGTGCCACTTATGGGGAGTATCAGATAGTGAGAGCACTGTCTTAATTTGGAGTTCATAGAGTAAATGCACAGTCGAGTTGGGTAAGTCTGTCCCGTCCGCACACAAGTCTCTAGGAAGTGTAGTAGAATGTACTGTATGAAGACTTATGATGTTTAATTTTTTTTTTTTCCGGACGAGAAACCCGTGTAATGCCATAAATCTTGTATATGTTATAAGTAGTATAAGTGTAATATAAGTTAGTATAAGTATAGTGTAAGTATAATATGTATGTAATTTACGTTAGGTTATGTATGATGTAAGTGTAATTCTGGACCCGGTTAAGATGATGCAATGTATGGGAAGTGGACCTTGTAATTCATTTTTGGGCTTGTTCTTAGTTAAAGTGTAGTAGGGGACTATTACTGTTAATATGTGGACCGTGTGGAGCGAGCTGGACACGCAAATTCATGTCTGGTTTTGATAAAGAGGCGAAGAAAGTTGATTCGAGATTAAAATTCGCGATGAGTTGTAATTACACTTGAAATTTAGAATTTTGTAGTTGAGTTTGTGTATATCATCGTGCTGTACTAAATAATAATGTCTAAGAGCTTAGGTAAAGTCTGATTATTGAATATGGTCATTGTTATCCGCGAAATTAATTTATTTTTCACTGTTGCCAGATCACGTAGGCCAGTACCAACGCGAACAAAGAAAAAAATTATGTCAATGCGTGAGTTTAGGCATCGTTTTAAAATTGTAAGACCTAGGTTACTGCCACAAAATTTAAATCATCATAAGTCATTTTGTCTAAGTAAAGGACTGTGTAAATTCCTTGTTGCAAATTTCCTAGACGATGGTTTAACAAGTTGACTGTAGAATAATTGGTCGAGGTCAGAACTGGTTGTAAGAACGTCGCGGGTTTTTGCGGGGCGTCCTGCCTGCGAGGCGTCACTTCTCGCTGTAATCTCACGGAAGACGGGTGTCCGCAGGTATGGTCCCGAGTATTCATGGTATTCTCCCACATACATCACAATAATTAGTTGTCATCCTAACTAAATATATAGTAAGATGTCTGATAATATTTATCAATGCTATTATGCAACTTCTCGCTGTAATCTCACGGAGGACGGGTGTCCGCAGATTGTGTGTGTGGCGACATCAAGTCAGGATTGCTGTCTGGGTAAGGTCCCGCAGTCCTAGTGCCAAAGCCCTTACACATTTCCACTTAGTTCCTTCCAATTCACAGTGTCGATAATGGTGTAGTATGGTCCACTTAGTAAGCCTTTTATTCATGAAGTGAAATATTTTGGTTATAAGTGAGAGAGAAGTGGAGTGTTGTATTCCTCTATCATGCAGAGTACTGCAAGCGCTGAGTCTACATATTAAATTATTCTTGGGATTCGGATTATATACATAGATAGGTTAGGTTGTGCAAACCCATGGAAAATAGGGATGATTTCTTTAAATGTTGAGTAAACTGTGTAACATGTTGCAAACCTGGGTATCACTACGAGTCCTTTTGAGACCGTGGTTTATGTGAGTTTCTCCTGTGGTTGTAATTTACTATATCACAAGTGCACCTTAGTGACGAGTTAAGAGGTCGAGTTGAGTGAATTCTTTATGTATGGGTGTTTTGTATCGGGCGAGTAGTACTTCTGTGAGCAGATTAATCAACAACTTGTTGAGTGTAGAGCCCAAGGTACTTCTGAATTGGTTTACTCTTATATGATCATTTGAACTGTGATATGTGAGACAGGTGATTTATAAACTGTGGAGAAGAGAGCTTCCATTCTCTCAGATATTCTGGTGGTATCGGGGACTAAAGTATTACTATGCTCAAGTAACTAATTCTTGTTCGTAGTTCTATGTATTCTATGTAATTTAAGGTTAGTAATATAGATAAGTATACTTTTCGTATGTGTTTGGTATAAATCCTCTGGGAAGTAATTCATGAGGCCCAGTGGCCCGCAAGGCATGTTTCATCTATAAAATCCATGCTCTCGTATATTATTCTCACGCTACCCTGTTACTGCCGTAGGCCTCATTGTCCCCTCTTCCATCGTATGGGACTAATATCTTTAATACTTTTTTTTTCCCCGGCAACCGCTGGGTGGTGGCAGCATACCAAATTATTTCAATTATAATCTGTTGATGTTTCTTCCTGGTGTGAATCAAATTAACGAGGCCATCTTAATAAATCTAGGATATCTACTCTGGCAGTAAACAGAAAACATCGAATTAAATTCATTCAGATTTGGATATAGATAGATCATACTCATTATTAAGGGAACACTAAAAATCTCTCCCTTACACTGGTGTCATAAGCGGTGGAATTATTAATTTTATATAGTATCAAAACTCCGGTCATTACACTGGTGGTCTATGCGGTGGAATATTCTTTCGGAAGGTGGACTTAAAATTCTCTCCCTTATACACCTTTAGATTCCGCTTCTTACACACTCTCCCAAATTCATCTACCAAACCTTGCAGCTCCCCTTTGTCCTCACTTAACAACACAGTATCATCTGCAAACAACAGTACAGGAAGTTTCCAAACACTGCCCTCTCTCACTAGGGCCGCTCCGACATCCACTGCCCAACCTTGTATCTCCTTTATAACCCCATCCATGTACAGATTGAACAACAACGGAGACATGACACATCCTTGTTTCAATCCAACCTTCAAATGGAAAAATTAACTCAGTTCACCATCCACATGCACTGCAGCCTTAGCACCCTCATACATACTCTTCACGGCCTTCGACAACTTAACATCTACTCCAAATATTCTTAAAACTTTCCACAATCCTTGTCTATCCATAGTCATATGCCTTCTCCAAATCCATGAAGGCTGCATACAACTTCTTTCCCTTCTTTAAAAACTTTTCCACTAAAGAACTAAGAATGAATATCTGTCACAACCTCTTCCCTTCCTAAAACCCTGTTCTTCTCCAACTAATTCCTCTGTTATTTCCCTAGCTCTGTCAATAAGTATCCTACCATATACTTTTCCTATTACACTAAGAAGGCAAATGCCCCTGTGATTACAACACACTTCTTTTTCCCCTTTTCCTTTGTACAGGGGAAAAATTATACCTGACTTCCAATCCTCCTGGACTCTACCCTCCTCCCAGGCCAATCTGCACACCTTCCACATCCATTCTATTGCTATCTCTCCCCCATGCTTCAGCATTTCACCACACACACCATTAATTCCTAGAGCTTTCCCCATTTTAACAAATAAATTAATTACATATATTAATTTCAATAAATTAATTACATAAATTACAGTAATTAAAATATAACTCTCTATGATGTCAGATGCTGTAGCATTTTACCTAAGTCTATGTAAGGGACCATTAGGCAACAAGAGGAGTTAATTCCTATGCTGAAAAACCATGTACAATCATCAACCCATCATTTTGTGGTTACTTCCACTGCTTCTAACAACAACACTTATACTTAAGGGGAACATATTTATTGCTCTCACACAGGATACCGTTTAGTGGGGAGAGAAATAAAATTTCCACACAACTGACTGACAACATTTCAGAATATATTGAATGGAACTAACTATAATAAGTATAAGAAAGTATTTGATGAACTGAAACACTGGTGCTGATGAGAGCATTTGGAGGACAAGGGTACAACAAACTTATGGTGAAGTACCAAAAGAAATCTATATATAACAGTGCTTCCAAAAAACACCATAATGACAGCCAGAAAATGCTAACTAAGACAGGTGTTACACAGGCAGATGGATTTTCACCCAAGTTAATAAATCCATGCTGGAAAAACGTTTTCAGATATACAGACTGGAACTGCAAAGGAATTAACATCAGTGGTAAGTGACTGAACAATAATGATGCCTGATCTGTAGATAACACAGTTCATTTCTGTAAATCTGGGGAGGAATTACAAGAAATAATACTATGCTGAGCAGGGAAAGTCTACAGGTAAGCTCAAAAATTAATATAAAAAGATGAAAACTAATACTGAACAGACATGATTAGTTTCTTCTGGTAAAAATTAAGATGAAGAACTAAAATACGTCAATGACTGCATACACCTAGGGCAGGCAGTTCAGAAAGTTCCAGTTCATAACTAAAAAAACAAAGAACAGGAACGGGATGGGCAACTTTTGGTAACTAAGTAACTACAGTACATCCTTCACCTTTGCGAATTTTAACTTTGCGATTCACCAATTTTGCGAGGTAGTTCAAAAAGTCATGTATTTTTTTACATTTATGAACTTTGCGAGCGATCACACACTTTGCAAGCTCGAGTGGTGGGAAAGTCGTCTTCCCGCACTACTTTGCCATGCGGAGTAGTGACGTCATGGTTCATTGGGGGTACTGAGCCTCCTAGTTCTGCCACTCCGCCACGTTTGTTTGCACCTGTTTCCAACCAAGGTCACTGACCCTCACAATTTTGTGGTGCTCCTCAAAAGGAAGGGGTTTAAACACATCAGGTTCAGTGGCGAGTGAGGCAGTGCTGTCTACAAATTGGTCGACATCACCCCAAGGTAAGCACTTTTTCCCACTCTTTCTCTCGACTCTACCTCTTAATTTTATGATGATAAATGAAACAAACATGAACTGATGTACTGTACAGTAATATTAATAAGAAAACATCATAGGTAAGAAACATTAAAAAAAAAAATGCATTTACACTGATGTGAAGACTGGCGTGGTGTACGTGAGTGGTGGCGGGGCGAGGCTTGGCTAATGTGGTCCCGCGGGGCCTATGTCATCACTATCACTGTTGGCAGATATTTCCACATCTTGCTGTGTTTTTTTCTGCCTCTCTCATGAATCCCTCGAAGTCAGAATCGTCACTGGGGTCATCAGAATCAAAAAGGTTAGGAATGCTAGGATCGCTGGCTGCTTGGGGAGGAATGGCAGGACGGCTGGTCGATGGGGTAGGGTCTCTTAGGGTTCTCATGAATTTTGTGATTAGAGACTGCTTCCTCTCGTTAACCCCATCTCTGTGGAAGTCAGCATAAAAGCAAAGGGGCCAAGAATTAACGATGCATAACCTGGCCAATATCCTCACCGTCACTGACTAGCTGAAAGAAACCATCGTGAGCAACAAATGTGACAAATATAAGGCTCAGGAAGCATGCCATACTGTTGACAGGGCCCTTCGCTTTTATGCTGACCTCCACAGAGATGGGGTTAACAAGAGGAAGCAGTTTTTAATCACAAAATTCATGAGAACCCCAAGAGGCCCTGCCTAATCAACCAGCCGTCCTGCCACCCCTCCCCAAGCAGCCAGCGATCCTAGCATCGCTGACTTTTTTTTATTCTGATGACCCCAGTGACGATTCTGACTTCGAGGAATTCATGAGAGAGGCAGAAAATACACAGCAAGATGTGGAAATATCTGCCGACAGTGACAGTGATGACGCAGGCCCCGCGGGGCCACAGTAGCCAAGCCTCGCCCCGCCATCAGTCCCGTACACCACACCAGTTTTCACATCAGTGTAGGTGCATTTTTTTTTTTTTTTTAAGTTTCTTACCTATGATGTATTCTTATTAATATTACTGTACAGTACATCAGTTCATGTTTGTTTCATTTATCATCGTAAAATTAAGAGGTAGAGTCGAGAGAAAGAGTGGGAAAAAGTGCTTACTTTGGGGTGATGTCGACCAATTTGCCTTTATTTCATATATTTAATTGTTTGAATTTTGCGAATTTTGATTTTGCGAGGGTTTTTGTCAACCATATTCTCGCAAAATTGGAGGAAGGTCTGTACATGAAAGTTAAAGTAACTGCCTTTATATCAGAGGAGATGGACAGCCTATGATTAATCAATGTGTCTTCCTGGATTTTAAACCTAGCTTCTAACACTTCTAATAAAATCCTCAGAAAATAAACTTAGGAGTGCTCAGAGAGTACTGGAAAGAATAATGCTGAGAAAAATATGCAAAAATAAAATGAGAATGTCCTGGATAAGGAAAGAAACAAATGTGGAAAATATAAGCACTTCAACCAAAAAGGAGAAAAGAATGTGGGCAGGTTATATCTACAGAACACATAGTGGATAATCAGGATAATGCAGTGGGAATTTTGAGGTAGAGTGGGAGGATAAAGTAAACAGAACAACTGGAGAGATCAGATTCAGAGACTAGCTGGATCTAGACAGAGCAGGCTAACAACCAATACGTCAGAGTTCAGAAAAATTGGAAATGTCTTCATCCTGCAGTGGATGGTCTCAGGCTAATGAAGATGATGATGGCAAAGATGACGATGACAATGACAATGATGATGATGATGACAACGACAACAACGACGACAACGACAACCATAATCATCATCATCACCATCATCATCATAAACCATCAATCATCATTATCAGTCATCATCATCAATCATTACCATCATCATCATCACTGATTATGATGATGATGATGATGATGATGATGATGATGATGATGAAAGATGGTTTATGATGATGATGATGATGATGATGATTACTGATGATGATGATGATGATGATGATAATGAGTGATGATGATGACTAATGACTGATGATGATGATTAATGCTGACTGATGATTACGATGATGATGAAGATGATTACTGCTGACATGATGAGGATGGTGATGATGATGATGACTGATGACATGATGATAATGATGATGATGATTGGTGATGATGAAGATGAGGATGAGGATTGATTATTATCAATGCTGCTGATGATGATGATGATATTGACGACATGATGATGATGATGATGGCTGATTAATGAATGATGATGATGATGATAAATGATGATTATGATGATAATGATACATGATGGATGACTGAAGATGATGATGACTGATGACTGGTCATGATAATGGTGATGATAATGACTGATGACATAATGATGATGATGATGATGATGATGACTGATGAATGACAACTGATGATGATGACAATGATGCTCAAGCAGACATTTTACAAAGGGACACCACACTTACAACAACTCTCAATGGGATAGGTTTCACCTAGACACTTTCCTTAGGTACAACACACTTAACAAGGCACCTTAATAATGGACAACACACTTAAAGATAACTCTGGTGGTGCTAATGAGAGAGTGGCATACCAGCTGTGCCATCTGAGAGTGTGTCATGACTGGCCTCCTGCACGATCTTGCCTGCCTTCACCGACTCATACATCACCTTCGACTTCAAGGGAGAGCACCCAATGATCTGATGGGCAGAGGGGGATGATAGAGGCAGCTTTGAATGCTGGGGAGAGATAGTGCTGATTGGTATGGAGGAAGGGGTTTGGACAGTAGTGGGGGAGGGTTCGGGTGGTGGTGAGGGAGGGGCTTGGGTGATGGTAAGGGAGGGGTTTGGGAAATGGTGAGGGAGGGGTTTGAGTGGTCGTGAAGAATCAGTTTGAGTGGTGCTGAGGAAAACGTTTGGGTGGTGGTGAAGAAGGGATCCAGGAGGTGGTGAGAGAAGGGTCTGGATGGTGGTGAGGGAGGGATTTGGGTGGTGTTGAAAGAGGGGTTTGGGTGGTGGTGAGGGAGAGGTTTGAGTAGTGGCACATGGGGGTTCTCCCAGTGATACACAAGGAGGGGTTGGAGCTTCAGATCCCTTTTTATAGTTGCACTAAGGAAGATGGTGTGGCAGACTTTGGCTGCCTTAAATCCAGGTACACATTGCTCTTCCTTACTTATATACATATTTTGAGAGATATATTTCCAAAACAGGCCCATTTCATTAAAGATGAGGATGTGTTTTGGGAAGTATCCTCCTTCCTCATGATTCCCTTCCCTCCAGCTGCCACATGGTAAGCACTAGCAGCCTCATCATGTATGGCCACATGTCCAAGGCCAGCACGGGCCTTAAACTGCTCAAACCAACCTGTGCTGGGCTTGAATTCCTCCTAGGTCTCCATGCCTTGATTATCCCAGAGTCCCTTCTGCAGATCAAAAGCCACAGTGCAAATAAGCTCTGATGCAGGGGTTGCTTTGCTTGGTTCAGTTCTTAACCCAAAGAGACAGGATGCTCCACCTCCTCCATTATAGGCATCCATATTCTGATTAACTGTTTAGTAGTCAGGGTAGGCACATTCTGCGAAGTCACTAGTACAGCATATGATTTCTTTATTACCATAGAGACTGCGGACTGGGGCAGCTTTAGGGTCTCAGCAATCTTGCTCGCTTCCTGCCCCTCCTTATAGTGCTTAGCAATGTCCAGTTTCACATCAAGTGAAAAGCTCTGTCTTGCCCTTTAGCTCTGCTCTCACCAGCATCAGTAGCACCATGCTTTGTACTGAGGGTAACACCAGACACTGCGTGTGATTTCATACACAGAAGGTACCTCTCGACTGATTACGGTAATCTCTCTACTATCCGACGTAATAGAGCCAAAGGCACGACTGGACAGTGGTCTTGTCCGGATAGTGGCCCTGAAGCTCCCGCACTGGTCATTTATGACCCTAACCTAACCAAAATCAGAAAACCACCTACCTACCTCCCTACTGGACATGCATAGCACTTATATAAGTCCCCTTTCACATAAATAATGCACATAAAGCATGAATTAATTGAATTTTAACCAAAAAATGATGATTTTGAGGTGAGTAAGGCATAGGTGTTCACAACTTGCCACCATAGTGTAAGTAAGTATCGGACATGGAAATCACTAAGAAAATCACCCTTTCTCACTTCCTATGCACTAAAATCATGAACACAAAGCATGAATTCATTTTATTTTAATCCCAAAAGGATGAATCTGGGTAAAGTAAGGCATAGGTGTTCACTGAGTTGACAGCTTAGTGTAAGTAAGTATCGGACGTGGCAGCCACAATGAAAATCATCTGTTCTCACATCTTATGCACTAAAATATTGGATACAAAGCATCAAATACAGTAAATGATGTAAATTGTTACCAGAAAAATGGTCAATAAGAGTTAGGTATGGCAAAAGTGTTCATCAGAATATAGCATGCTGAAGCTAAGTACCGGACATGAAATTCACTGGCATTCACCCTTTTCACAGTTTGTGCACTAAAATAATGAACACAAAGCATGAATTCATTTAATTTTAACCCCAAAAGGATGAATTTGAGGTAAGTTAGGCACAGCTGTTCACTGAGTTAGCAGCTTAGTTTAGGTACCAGACATGAAAATCAATGGCATTCACCATTTTCACAGCTGGTGCACTAAAATAATGAACACAAAGCATGAATTCATTTAAATTTAACCCAAAAAGGATGAATTTGAGGTAAGTTAGGTACAGCTGTTCACTGAGTTGGCAGCTTAGTTTAGGTACCGGACATGAAAATCAATGGCATTCACCTTTCTCACAGCTGGTGCACTTCAATACTAGTGGTAACCATGCAATGAAAAAATAAACTGAAAGCAGGAAATTATGATTTACATTTATGGGAATTTTTTACCACTTTGTAGCATGCTGAAAACAAGTTAGACATGAAAATCATTATGGAAATCATCTTTCACACAGTCTATGCATGAGATTAATGATATGGGAAGAACAAAACAAGGAATTTTGATGAAGTTAGGGTACTTACGAGAATGATGCCGCCATCCTGATGTATAACCCGCTTTGTCCTCCCAGACTCTTGACAGTATGAAGGTGCACCTGAGGCACCTGGAAGAATTCATAGAATCCTTGGCACATCCGCTTCACTTTACACTAACCAGCACTTCTCACCAGCATTTCCCACAACATTTCCTTTCCCATAATAACAAAATCTAGCATCATATCACTTCAGTGCACTGTACAGTACATCACTTCACATAACTGTTAATTCTTGTGTGGTCTAGTGACTAGAGACGTCCTGGAGAATTTAGTCGCTGTCAGAGTCCGAGATTAGCTGACGGAGGTGGCCTAGGGGCTCCTTGGTGGAATTTGGTGATACGCTATCCACTGCAGAGGACTCTGAAGACAGCCGCAAACTCACATCCAGTGATGACTCCGCCGTGCCTGATGTACTGGGCTGTGGCTCGGAGCTAGAAGGCCTGTCTTGGTGAGGCAATGGTGTGGAGCGAGGGCTGAGCACGGTGGGGATGACGGGCCTGAAAAAACTGTCAATGGTTGATTGACGCGAGCAATGACGATTCTGATGATTAATGATGCGCTCGCACTTCCTCCACAAGTCCCAAGGGCCCCATCTCCCTGCTGCAGTCCAGGTGTTCTAGGTAGTCAAGGACGAACTCCACATGTTCCCGAAGTGCGCTCAGCTTGCGGATGGCTGGAGTAGTGACGAGCCGTGAGGAGTCCGCATCATCGTCGCTGTCCTCGTCGGAATCTTCCTGCTGGGTACTCGTACCGGCAACAGAAGATGCGATCTCGATATCAGACATGATCTGATACCCCGGATCACCCTCGTCGTCATCCAACCACTCATGCACTTCGTTGACATCCACATTGTCTCCACCCGCACGAAGCCTTGCATGGAAGTCATCCACCTCAAAACCTATGAAACTGTGCACCATGTCACTTCCATGAAGCAGACAAGACCAACCATTTTCTAGAGTCTTGACAGAGACTTCCTTCCATGCACTGGCCCAGTTGTAGATAGCAGACTTGAGGTTGTAGTGGCGAAGGTTTTTGACAGTTTGATGTCCTTGCATGTCTCGTCCTTCCCTGCAATCATCCCCGTCCTCGTAGATAACCATCACCTCATCCAAAAACCTTCATCGGTAGAGCCTCTTCGCTGCCACAATCACTCCCTGGTCCATTGTTGGATGAGAGCAATCGTATTAGGTGGCAAAAACAGACACCTAATGCGGCCATTTTCAGCCACCAACTTCTCAGACGGATGTGCAGGTGCACTGTCTAGAATCAGGAGGGCCTTTACCTGGTTGCGTGGGACTTTCAGTGTCTCCGTCTGATAATATATGACCTCCTTGACAAAGTGTCGGTGAAACCAATCTCTAAAGATCTTAGTTGTGAACCAAGCCTTCAGAGAATGATACCACATGACAGGAAGGACATCCATTAACCCACGAAGGCACCGAGGCTGCCTTGCACGTCCAACAATAACGGGCTTGAGCTGGTGCATGCCGTTAGCATTGGCACAGCACAAAGCAGACACCCGTTGCTTGGAGAGCTTGCGGCCGGGTATACGCTTCTCCGTCTCCTCAGCGAGAGTGTTTGTGGGCACTGAACGATAGAATAGGCCAGTTTCGTCAGCGTTGTAGACTTGACCGAGAGTGAGGCCCTCCCTGTCAATCAAGCCCTTCACCTTCTGCCGAAACTCTTCTATTCCCTCGTCGTTGGCGTCCACAGCTTCACCATGGGCCTTACGATTGGTAAGTCTGTGCCGTAACTTGAACACGAAGAGCCAACCTTCAGATGCCTTGAAGTCTGGGGTGTCATGAAGCCTTGCGAACTTCTTGGAAGCAGCTTTCAGCCCCGTTCCACGTACCAACACACCAGCAGCACGTTGTTGTCAATACCAGACGAGCGTGGAACGGTCGATGTCTGCATACTAAGGAGTAAACATCATCTTCCTCTCCACGTTTCGTCTGGTTTTCGAAGTGAAATCAGCCGTGTACTTGTGTAGTTTGTCTCAGGACCTCTTGATACCAAACAAAGTACAGCGAGGGAGGTTGAACTCACGTAGGATCCGTGATGTCGGCCACCCGGCGTCCACCTTCTCCAATATCTCCCGCTTCTTCTCCAAAGTCATCACCACTTTCTTCCTCTTCTCAAGTGGCGGGGCCATCATCACACACACGATGAAGAAAGTGTAGAGCAGCAGCAAGCCCTGCAGGAGGTAGGGAATCACCACAAAAACAAGCACTTCAGGAGCTATGACGAGGGCGTCTTCATGAACTGGCAGCTGAGCGGGAAATGAGACCAGAGAGAGGCGGGAAGGCGCGAAAACACAGCTGGTCGGCGCGCGCAGGAAATTCAAATTGACGCGGTAAAAAAAAAAATCGGATTTATTCCGGATTTTTTCGAATTTTGGGGCATTTTGGGGTTCGGTCATCAGCCTACGATGTCCAAACAGTCAGGTAACTGGATAGTGGTCATCCGGATAGTAGAGAGATTACTGTATTTCACACAGTACTATTGTTGTGTACCTGTACTGCTATTTTGTGACAGCCATGGTGTTTCGATGACCTTACACAAGCGAGAAGGTTAGGAAACTCAGAGAATGCAAGAAGACAATCACAGATGCGCGACACGTGAGTGAGCGGAGGAGCAAGAATGGCTCTCCAAAAGGGTGGCGCAAAGCAGGATGCTGGATGCATGCCTGAGAAGGGAGTTCTGCACAAACAAACACTATGCAGCCACCCTGAGTCAAACATCTGACTGTTGGCTTGTGTGTGTCACCACGTCTACACCAGATTCACATAAGAGGCTGTCACAAATATCATTCTAGCAAATTCATGATCATTTCACCATCACTATTCTGAAACTGAGTATAGTTTTAGGTCACCATTCTGGTGATTTATCACATAATGAACAAATGTATAGTGAGGCTTGACTGTAT